>SPJY01005961.1:745618-802234 GCA_005191435.1 Raddia distichophylla
GGCCCCGCCTTTTAATAGCCCACACACGTGACACATTACACATCCAAAAGCCTACGTGCCGTTTGAAATTTGAAATCCCACGAAAGCGTCGCTCGCTCGCTACGCTCCAACGTCTCTCCCCCCAAATCTCTCCACTCTCACAGTCTCACTCAGTCTCTCCCCCCTCCGGCGAGCGAGCCATGGCGACGCTCACGCCGGGAGTGCTGCTCAAGCTGCTCCAGGCGATGCACACCGACGAGCGCGTCGCCGGCGAGCACCGCTCGCCGGCGCTCCAGGTCACCGCCGTCGTGCCCGCACTCACCGCCTCCACCTCCGACTCCCTCTGGCCAGGCCCCAACGGCTTCCTCCTCCAGCTCTCCGACGGCATCCACTCCACCTACGTGCAGATCCCCCCCGCCGACGCCGACGCCCTCCTCTCCGCGCGCCCCCACCTCGTCGGCCACCTCGTCCACCTCGACCGCCTCCGCTTCGCGCGCCCCGTCCCGCGCGCCGTCGGCCTCCGCCCCGTCCCCTCCTCCCGCCCCCTCCCCTGCGCCGGCACCCCCGAGCCCCTCGTCGCCCGCCCCGCCGCCTGCTCCCGGGGCTACGTCATCCAGCTCGCCTCCCCGTCCAACGCCGGGCCGCCGCTCATGCCGTCCAATTCAACCAGCGCGCCGCCGGCCGGTTCGGAGGATGCTGTTAAGAGGACGGCTCTTGCCCCCAAGAACGTCTGCGAGTCACCGGCGCAGCCAGGCGGCTCGGCCGTCAAGCGCCGGTTCTCGTCTCCGGCGCCGTCCAAGCAGCGAGACCCGTCGCCTTCAGCGAAGGGCGGGTCGCGGGCGTCATCGCCGGCGGTCAGAGGGACGTCCAGGGCGTCATCGCCGGCGCCGTCCAAATGCGTGGTGCCTAGCCTTGTCGCCGCCAAGGAAGAGAACCGTAGAGCGGCGAGGGAGCCGGCGATCGTCGTGCCATCAAGGTACAGGCAGCCTTCACCGGCAGGAGGGAGAAGGGGAGCGGCGTCTCCGGCAGCCGGTGGGAGGAGGGCATCCGTCTCACCTGGTTCGCGGCGGCTGTCAGGAGAAGGAACCACCAAGAAGAAGGTCGGCGTGTTGGTGGCTGGCATATCCAAGATGACAGATTTCGCCAATGGCTCGGCCTTGAAGCCGGGGAGGAAGAGCTGGGACGATTCCTCCATGGCCCTTGCGGCTGCGGCAGCAGGCTCGGTGATGACATCCAGGGGCAAGGTGGACAAGAATAGTACTATTCTGAGAACTCAGGTTAGAGATCATCTGTTCATGTTACATTGTGTTACCATTGGGATCTTTAGGATGTTGGTGAAAGGAGACGTGCATATAGTTTAGTAAAAGATACTTCCGTTTATGAATGGAAATTGGGGTTGATTTGATCCCCCCTTAAAAATTTTTACTGGAGTAGTGATAACAAATTCAGCGTCTTTACTTTGGTTAATTAAACAATATTCTGTATTGAAATTGACTATTGAATGTTGATGTGCACACAAGAATTTGGTTGCAAATAAAAAAACTCGTGAAACTAAGTAGACAAATAGTGGTGGATTGTTGGTCAGCTATGGTTCTTTACTTCTTTCGATTTTAGCTACAGTAAATGAATCCAACTCAACATTTGGTATCATTGGTATGTGTAGTAGATATTGGTGAAGGTAGCATATTTAAGGGTGTTTGTGAGTTGTCAATCATGAATGATGTATAATATAATTGAAAGAAAAAAATATTTAGTGCTGCTTCGCCATTTTATTTTAGAGTTCTTGCAATGCTTAATGGATGTTGGATACAAATATAATTTCCTATTAATCATTTGTTGTTCTGTGCACTTCTTTATTTCTGCATTTGCTTAAAATAGCATGTGTGCAATAAAAAGCTAATAACTTCTGCAACTTCAGGAAGCAATGTCGCAGCGACTGAGTGATTCTACAAACGAACTGTCCAGTAATGACGATTCATCTGTTGATGAGAGACCAAAGCCACGTAAAAAGATAGAATCTACTGCAGCAAAAACTAAAACCGTCTCTCCAATAATTATACTTCATGATCCTAAATGGACCGATGGCAGCATTCCATTGGATGCAGTTTCTGATAAGCTTTCAAAGATTGGGAAGGTAAAGCACTAAATTCCTCTTGCTAACAATGCCGGATCTTTGAACCTTCACTGAATTCACACCATGCTTTACTGAATTTACAGGAAGCTATTGAGCGGAGAGATTCGGCAGCAACTGCTGCAGCTGATGCTCTACAGGAGGCATTGATCACTGAATCAATTGTAAGGAACCTAAGGTAATTGAGGGCCATGTTTTCTTTCCCATCTGAAACCAAAATCTATGTATGTCACTATGTCAGTCACCATAACGAGATGATCGTAACATCGTGCTCATTGCTGTCTGCAGCAAGTTTTCTGAACTTTGTTCATCATCAAAGACCTCGAGTCCACTCCGAACAGTAGACCTTTTCCTTGCTGTCTATGAAGATACCCTCAAGTGGAAGAAAATTACTGAGTGTATAGCCTCCAATGGTGGTGATGAACGTGCAGTCTGGGAGAAATCAACTACTAGTTGGGTGGAAGCAGCATTAGCAACTGATCTAGAGGTCCTCAAGCTAATCAACAGTGCCACTGAAGCCATCTCTCAGAAGAAGAGCACTGATAAGCCAAAGGGACCTTCAGTGGAACCACCAAGAACTAGCTTATCCAAGAGGCAATCGCATGGTGCATCGACAAAAGTCCAGTCCAAGGTCTCACCAAGCCCTGCAGTGAACACCAAATGGATCAAAACTCAGGGCTTGCACGAGACAGCTGAGCTTGCCAGGACCCTGTGGCGTGAGATGAACGTGTGGTTCTTACAGTTCGTCGACGAGGCAATGAATGTGGGCTTCCAGCTGTTTGAAGATCAGAATGTTGCGAGTAGGGGAAAGCAGAGCAGCCACATAACGACGGTTCTGTCGCAGTTCAAGAAGATCAGTGACTGGTTGGATGGGGTAGGGAAGATTGCAGATGAGGACGCGACCAAGGATAAGATTGAACGCTTGAAGCGCAAGATCTACGTGTTTGTCATTAGCCACATGGGGTCGGCGTTTGAGAGCTCAGTCTCAGTTTCATCAAGGAATTGATGGTGCTTCAAGCTCCGAAGTTTCTTGGCTAGTCTCGCTGTTTTGGATGGAACTTAGGTCACGTAATTCTGTGAGGAAGAGAGAGTGAGGCTACAATTGTAGCTATCAATGGTGTAGTCTTTTTTAAAAGAAATTAAAACATGCATTTTCCTTTCTCTGTGAATAAATTAATTTATGTGCAGAGTCAAATGCCTACTTTGCGTTCTATCAATCATGAATGGAATTGGTTCAGTTTGTATTGTATTTTGAGTACGAGCAGCATGCATTAGTTTGTTTTTTAATGTATGTTTGGTATTCTCATACCCTATGTCATGAGAGCCAACAAATAAGAATAGAGAAACCAAAAGAATATATGAGGGTACCGGTTTAGAAAAACGGCTTTTGGTTTAAAAAGTAAATTTAAAATTGACAAAAAAAGATCTCTAAAAACAGTACAAATTATTTGGCCTAAGCCAAATTTAAATTCATGTTTATTTTATGCTTCTGTGGGGTTTTTCATCGGCTAAAATAGAAAAATCTTTTGAATTTCTTAATTGACTTTATTTAATCTGTTTGTTATACGTAGATCTATAGTATGTTGTTCCTTTACCACATATGTAGATTATGAACATGTATGGTATTTTATTGTCATATCACATTTACGAAATATATGATATATATTGTGTGATAAACAATTTTAGCAATGACAAAAATGAATAAGGTCGTGTCATTTGTTTATTAATGTACAATTTTAGGTGAACCAAATGTTTTTTTAAAAGCCCAAGAAATCTTGGCAATTTCATTAAGAAAGGAGGAATCATTTACAACAGCATCAGACCCAGAGTAAACAGGAAGAACAAAAGAGAAGAGGGGAGAGGAAGTCCCTTAAAAACAAAGCACCTAGCTACCAACAGTCCATAACCCTGCCTGACATAATCCATACTTCTCCGGATAATGTTTGGGTGAGGGGTCGGCCGGAGGAAGCGGACTACTCACATGCTGGGCGGTTGCACCCGCCAGCTTCCACATATGCACCATCTCTTTTAAACGCTAGATGTGGTGTGCACATTCCTGAAGATTCTCGAGTTCCTTTCACACCAAATAATTTAGAGGCCAGCAAGAATCGCAAAAACACTTGCTTTCCGAGAGGTGGCCGTTGCCCCAAGAATTCTATGCTCCCACCAGTCCAGCAAGGTGGTGGTGTTGCTCCATGCTATAGGCTTTAGGTTTGGAAATGTTGGGCCATCAAAGGCATGCATCCAAAGCTAGCGAGTATAGACACAGTTGATGAAAAGGTAATTTGTCTCAAGACTACCATTACAATGAGGGCAGAAGAGATTGCTTGGCAACCACGGGCGTGCAACCTGTCTAATGTCCACAGCCAGTTTTGCGCAAGCAGCCATGCGAATATTTTACACCTTGCCGACGCCCATGGGTTCTAGACAATCATAACTAAGTTAGTCTCCTTGTGCCCCTGGAATTGCATGTGGTAAGCCGTCTTTGTTGTATATTTACCACTTCTTGTCCATCTCCAAATAAGCTTGTCTTGTATGCCAGCCTGCAAATGAGTATTTGTCGCATGTAGCCTTTCCCACACGGTGAAGATTTCGGGTATCGTTTGGGCCGAAAGGCTCTCTCTGACATCTTCAATCCAGGCGTTGTTGTTTAACGCCTTAGCCACTGAGATTAATTTCCTTCGGGTTTTCTGATACGGTGTAGGTCCTGTGTGATTCAGGGATGTGGAGGCATGCCATGACGAGGTCCAGAAGCTAGCTTTCTTGCCATGCCCCTGTGAAAATATGCATTGAGTCAGTTCAAGTGATAAGGCCTGGTTGTTTATGTTGTTATCCAGTGCTATCTTGTTAGCATAGAAATTGTTGAGTTGTTGTAACAAATTCCTGTAACATGCATATGACTATATAAAACTTGAGTTGCGCCTTAGTTGAGGTTGCCAAAATCCAAACTACTTCTCTATTTTACATGGTGTCAGAGCCCCAATCATCCTACGATGACAACCTCTAGTTCTCTTGTAACCTCCGCTGCGCCGTCCATTGCTTCGTCTTCTTCCGGAGTGGTGACCATGTCCAACGTTGGGCAACTCGTCATGGTGAAGCTGAGTGGTGATAATTATCTGGTATGGAAGGCACAGATCCTCCCTTACCTTCGCGGCCAAGATCTGTTGGGCTACGTCGATGGCACCATTGCCAAGCCTAGCAAGATGATCAAGGTAACTACTACTGGACTTGAGAAGGAGGAGCCAAATCATAAGTACAGGCCCTGGATGCAGCAGGACCAGATGTTGTTGAGCACCGTCATGTCCTCGCTTGCTCAGGAGGTCATGCCGCAAGTGTTGTTTCTATCCACTGCAGCTGAACTGTGGACAACCCTAGAACCCATGTATGCGTCTCAATCCGGGGCTCGTATGATCTAGCTCCGGTGCCAACTTGTGATGGAGCATAGGGGTGATCTTCCCATGGGAGATTACTTCAACAAGATCAAGGGGTATGCAGATGCCCTCATTGCTGGAGGTCATCCAATTGATGAAGAAGAGTTAGCAATTTATATGCTATCTGGTTTAGATTTCGGAATATGATTCATTTGTAACTTCAGTTACCACCAGGTCAGATCAGATATCTCTCAGTGATTTGTATGCTCACATGTTAAGTTATGAGATCCGTCAGAATCAACAGAGCATCACCATGCCTGGTCACTCTGCAAATGTGGCCAACCGTGGAGGCTGGCGTGGTGGAGGCCGTGGCCATAGCCGTGGAGGAGGCCGCAACCACGCTGGTCGCGGCATTCCGACAATGGTGGTAATCAGCAGCAAGGATAGCCAGGGCGGTTTGGACAGTCCTCTTTCAACCCCAACCACTCTAGCAGATCGAAGCCAGTGTGTTAGCTATGTGGCAAAGCTGGTCACATGGCTATACGGTTCTATCAACGCTTCAATCATGCGTTGCAGCCTCGTGAAGATGAACGCATGGCTGCTCATGCAAGTTTTGGTTATGCTCCAGATAAGTGCTAGGAGTTGGGCCGTGCCGGGCCGGCACGGCCCAGGCACGGCACGGGATATATGACGGGCCGTGCCGGGCTGGCCCATGTATCTGTTTTTTGGGCACGGCACGGCCCAAAGCACGGCCGGGCTGTGCCGGCACGAGCTCGGCCCAACACTGGTGTGAGTGTGATTTTTAATCTCAGCAGTCAGTCCATGCCTCGTTTCCTGAAGCTACTACCTAGCGGGCTGCGTGATTTCAAGGCCAGCAGCCAACCTACGTGTTGGAACCTGCTACTCATTAAATGCTAGCTGGAAAGCAGATCGGCCAGCTTCTGTAAACGGCTAGTAAACGGCTACGTGTTGGAACTTGGAACCAACGTGACGCTGTAAACGGCTAGTAATTAGTGCTGTTAGACGGAGGAAATTTGTTGCTGCTTGACTGGGTCTTTACGTGACGGGCCAGCCCAAGCACGGCACGGCGCATCGGGCCGTGCCGGGCGGCACGACGGGCCTGATTTTGGGGCACGACACGGCACGGCCCATTTTCTTTTCGTGCTGGGCCGGGCTTCGTGCCTTCTTTTTCGGGCCGTGCTCGTGCCGGCCCAACTGGCCCGGCCCATTCTCCCAGCACTACTCCAGATGCTACATGGTACACTGATTCTAGGGCAACCAATCATATCACTGCCGAGCTGGACAAGATGACAACCCATGAAAGGTATCATGGGAAAGATCAAGTGCAGACCGCATCGCCTTCTCTCCCCGCACATCGCAGCTGCCCTCGCCGCCCTGGTGCCCCACTGTGGCTGTCCTCCTTTTCCTCCCCTGTGCTGCGACTGCTGGCACCGTCTCCAGAGTTGCCGCCGCAGCATGGCAGCGGTTGGCCCCGGGTAGGGCGGATCTGCAGACTGAGGCTTCGCTGCAGCGGCGGCCATGCACACCGACGGTGAGTTCTCAGCCACCCTAGCCTCTTCCTAAGGTGCAAATCCTGCTCGATTTGGGTCCATCTGGCAATGTGGTTCGGAATTAGGGATTTAGGGTTTGCTTTGAATTCAAAGATATTCTACATGTTGATCGTGATCTGCAGACGGAGGCTTTGCGGCAGCGGCGGCCATGGACACCGACGGTGACTTCTCAGCCACCCTAGCCTCTTCCTAAGGTGCAAATCCTGCTCGATTTGGGTCTATCTGGCAATGTGGATCGGTATTAGGGATTTAGGGTTTGCGAAATTGAGGAAAATTTAGACTTCGTGGATCCGTTAATTTCTCTTGCTACCTCCATCAACGGATTGGTCATACTGACTTCAACAGGTTAGGCTCTCTCTTAGTTTCGTATCCAAGAGTTTACAGTTTATTATCTTTTGCAGAATTAGATAGTCTACCAATGTTGTACTCCCGCCAAGTGCATTGCTTGCATTGATTTGTTTTGGCTGCCTCCACGATCTTGGTTTCTTCCATCTTGCAAACTTTTTCCTATGTCCTTAATAGTGGAACTATGGGTGGTCTAAAAGGATACTAGATTTATTTTCACGCATTTTATTATAGTCATGGTTGATGTAAACATGGGATTGAATGCTGCGACGACGATTTACCATGTTTACAGAGACCATTTAGACTCTGAAAGTTCCCATATGACATATTTTTCAACATTGTTTCCATTTATGTGCTTATGGGAAATAAGTGTTTCATTTTAAGATAGCACTTCAGTGGCCATACTAATCATCAATCTTACAATTGTCCAATGGGGATCTGTGTTTCTTTGTTAATGTGGGATTTTGATATTTGAGTGAGGGAAAAAATCACATATGCCACTGAAAATAGGGTGTCGAAGTACAAAGATATGATGTGATTTTCCTTACCTTACTAGAACATCATTCTTTTTATTTATTCTGATTAGCTTTTTCAAGTTTGGTTCTTTATGTCATTCGATGAGGAGTTTAGTGATCTGATTAACATTTTCGCTCAATCATATCAACTCCGCCCGCGCCACTTGTCCTTGTGATTACAGCACCAGCAACTTCTTCCTGCTACTTAAAGGTATGGGAACTTCATGCTTGCCTTCTAAATTTCCAACATTTTTTCGGTTGTTTCCACTTACCCGTATCCCTCGCCGGCTCCCATCAGGGTGATTGAGTTCCGTTTACTTTTTATTTCAATTTTGTTTGCGGGTAGTCCTTTAAATTCAAAGATATTCTACATGTTGATCGTGCTTCTATTGGTTGATAAACAATTCAAACTAGGATTATTGATCGTGCTTTGATTCACAGATTGCCCATATCAATTTACTGAATACTTTCTATTGTATCTGAATGTGCCTAATTGTCCAGATTAAAAGCATTCAATATGAGTCGTTTACCATTAATCTACTTGCACATAGTTATCTGAACATCTGCTTCTTGCTTTGCTTGCAGTTACTTTCTTATTCTTTAGACATTGGCATGGCTTGCAAATCAGGAACCTGCACATTGGTAATTCTCTACTGTTTTTTTTATATTCCGCATGCATAGTTACTCACTCTTAAGGAGGAGTTCTCTTGACGAAAATAAGTGCAATCTGGTGATGGTGTTATTATCTGTTATGACCGGTGCTAGCAGCCACCAGCAAGGCAGTAAACATGGTATCTTGAGTGATCTTAAATTTTTCAGTTCATTGTGTTTCCTGAATTATCCAAATTCATCTATATGTTGTCTGACCTGATGCCCCCATCTCCCTCTCTCTAGAATTCCCCCTCCCCTCTGCTTTCTCTCCATTAAGCCTTCTCTCTCTCCACCATATCTAATACACCCCGGTGGACATGAGTAGATAGGCCAGAAATATAAACTATTCTTGATTTATAGAGTGTGGACTATTTATCAGTTCACGGGACAAACCAGATTACATGACATGCTATTGATAATTATGTCTTTATGTTTTATCTTATTGGAGTCCTTCCTCAAATAGTTCTCCTGTGCTATTGTGACATATGGTGTTGCAACTGCGCCTTCCATTGGTCTCGGATGCACTGTGTGGTGACTAAGAAGCATAATATTTGCTCCTTCCCTGCCACCACCAGTGAGGTATGTGAGGTCTTACACACCATTTACTGTATTGGGATAACGATTGTATGAAGTAGCACAACACATAGCCGTCCATGAGACCTAGGCTTCAATCATGTCTGCTAATTAATGTTTACATTCTCTTCTAAGTTTGGTGAGCTTCAGTCATCATCGTTTAAATTGTGGGAGTGAGCTAAGTACAGTATATGTTTGCATCTAGGCATATTACCATACCCATGATTTTCTTCTTGCCATCTGCTAAAAAAACTTGCAAAAAATAGTTGTGTGTTTTGCCCTGCACGGTTGTGTTGACGAAGAGCTAATCCAATCTGCAAGGCCTTCTCTGTCCATGATGTTCATCCGAAATGTTCTTTAGCCTTCAAGCTAAGAATCTATGATCTTATAATGAGCTAGCTGGTTCGTTGATTTGCGAACTAATTTACTGAATTTTTACATGCAGATAAGCAAACACGCCATCAACACAACACAGTTATAAACGGTGGACTTTCACATCGGTCCTAGCGCGCACAAGCGCGCTTTCACCGCTAGTGATATTCAGATGCCTAAACAGCGTACGGACGACACTGTCACCTATAACACTATTAAACATGAGTGCAAGACAGAACTTGAACCAGCCAGTCATGTAGAAGCAGCACAAGACAAAAAGTGGAAGAGTGCAATGGATCAGGAGTACGCAGCCTTGCTTAAAAATGATACATGGAAGTTGGTTCCATGGAAGCCTGCCATGAATCTAATAGATTCTAAGTGGGTGTTTAAACTCAAGAGAAGGGCAGATGGTACAATTGATCGATACAAGGCTTGTCTTGTTGCTAATTAAGGGATTCAAGCAGAGGTATGGCATAGATTACGATGATACATACAATCTGGTTATTAAACCCTTTGACGATACGACTTATTTTGTGTATTACTGTCATCAATGGCTGGAGCCTTCGTCAATTAGATGTGCAAAATGCCTTTTTACATGGTGTTCTTGAGGAGGAAGTTTACATGAAGCAGCCACCTAGTTATAATGATGCCAAGAATCCACAGCTGGTATGTAAGCTGGAGAAGGCAATGTACGGTTTAAAACAAGCACCAAAACCTTGGTATTCACAAGTAAGTACCAAGCTCTATGAGTATGGATTTACAGCGTCAAAGGTTGATACCTCGTTGTTAATCTACAAGAGTGGGGCTACTGTCACTTATATACTGATATATGTAGATGACATAATCATCACTGGTTCTTCAGATCAAGCCATCCAAGAATTGATTCAGAGTTTGAGCCGTGAGTTTGAGATTAAGGATCTTGGTGCACTGAATTATTTCTTGGGAATACAAGTGCATCGAGGCAAAGATGATATATACTCTCACAGTCTAAGCATGTTTCAGAAGTACTGAAACGAGCAGGTATGGAGCATTGTAAGCCATACTCTACACCTCTTTCTGTCACGGAAAAACTATCACGCTATGAGGGCACAGATTTGACTGCAGAGGATGCTACCAAGTACAGAAGCACCGTGGGGGCATTGCAATATTTGACCTTAACCCGGCCTGATATATGCTATGCTGTCAATGGGGTCTGTCAGTTTTTGCATACACCTAAGGATACTCATTGGATGGTTGTAAAGAGAACCCTTCGATATCTCAAATCCACTCTTTCAACTGGACTGAAAATAAGAAGATCAACATATGAGTGCGTTTTCATATACCGATTGGGCGGGCTGCTCTAATGACAGGAGGTCAACCAGTGGCTTTGCAGTGTTCTATGGAAATAATCTTATCTCGTGGAGCTCTAGAAAACAAGCCACTGTCTCAAGATCAAGTACAGAGGCTGAGTACAAAGCACTAGCTAATGCTACTGCTGATCTAATTTGGATACAATCCTTGCTTGGAGAACTCGGTGTGTTTCAGCAACAAGCCCCTATGCTTTGGTGTGACAATTTAGGGGCAAAGTACTTGTCAGCTAATCCCATTTTCCATGCACGTACTAAGCACATCGAAGTGGATTTTCATTTTGTGCGTTAGAGAGTGGCACAAAAGTGCTTGGATATACGATTCATACCATCAGGTGATCAGCTTGCTGATGGGCTTACCAAAGCACAGTCTTCACAAGCTATGGCTAAGCTGCGGCACAATTTCAACCTCGGTTAGCAATGGTTGCAATTGAGGGGGTGTGTGAAAATATGCGTTGAGTCTGTTCAAGTGATAAGACCTAGTTGCTTAGGTTGTTATCCAATGCTATCTTGTTAGCATAGAGAGTGTTGAGTTGTTGTAACAAATTCCTGTAACGTGCATATGACTATATAAAGCTTGAGTTGCGCCTCAGTTGAGGTTGCCAAACTCCAAACTACTTCTCTACTTTACACCCCCACTATGACTAAAGAGGACGCGTTAAAAGATCTTGATCTGCTTGGCTTGGGAATCCTAGCAGTCCCATCCATTGTTGATCAGCCATATGCCATTGCAGCCATAGCCATCGTAGTATTAGAATGCTTCAGAACATTTGGAGCTGCGGTACCCCCAATCCCCCTAGTCATTTGGGGGAGCACACTTTTTATCAATTGACCTTGCAGCTCCCTCCTTGAATAGCGGTACTACCTATCCATAGGAATTTTCGACGCAAACTATCTAGAGTGCGCACAAAGCTAGCCGGTGGCTTTAGCACGGTCAGTAGGTATATTGGTAAGGCACTCAACAACGAGTTCGTCAATACCAACCACCCCCAGGCGAGAGGAGTTTATGCTTTCAACACGCCAACCTGGCCGCCGCCTTATCTAGGATTGGCTGAACGTCCACCATCCGGAGCCGGCGTAGATAGAGCGGCAGTCCTAGAAATTGCGCCTTAGTTTATAGTTTTTTTTAGTAAAGCCTTAGTTCATAGTGCAACTTTAGATTTAGGTGACAACTACTGACTCGGGCAACACGTTCCCAAACCAAAATCGAAACCACTCATGTTCGATATGGGCTATGGATCGGTTGATTGAAATTGGCGAAAAAACAATCGATTCATTAATAGCAAAACCGCAATTCTTTCTTTATGTAATGGTTGAGTTATCAGTTATGACATAGTCCATGCTAGAGTTAGTGTCGAATGTGTATAAATAAGTTATATGCACTTTGAGATATAATAGATAGGAGAGAATCATGTTAGTGTCAAACTCATATATAATTACTCTACTATAAATAGAGGGATACCCTTGGTTTAATATGTAACTATTAAACTAGCGGCGTAGACACCATGTGATCATGAGGGCGGTGCGCTGCGCTGATGGGGAAAAACATGCATAATCATAACCCCGCAGATGTAGGCTGGGAGCTAAACCGTGTTATTAACATCGTGCTTTCGAGATCGTTCAGATCTAGTATCAACGCCTTGTTTTTTCTAATAAGTGGCATCAATCTAAGATTTGTAACCTAGAATGTCTTCTGAAGATCATGCGGTTGTCTGATACACCCCTAATGTGTGATGAGGGAGATTGTTGGGTTTAATCCCACATCAGATTTTGGTGATGGAGGGCACAACGTCAAAGGAGAAAACGTCCCTCACCCATCAGGCTAGTTTTTTTGTTAAGGCCTTGTTTGTTTCAGATTAATGTAAAGTTGCGTTTTACTGTAGCAAATTTGTGACCCCCTCAAAATACGTTTTAATGAGTTCAAAAAATTATGAAAAAATATTTTACAAACTTTAAGAAGTACTATTTAAAACCCCATAAGAATGACTAAAAAACATTACATCATTTGGCGTATACAAAATAACAAATTTTCATTTAATTTAATTTAATTTAATCTGAAACAAACAAGGCCTAAGTCAGGATCTTGGTTGTGATTCGAGTTGTAACCTATGGATGTTGGATACCTAAAGCTTAGGTATTGGTATTGGAGAGAGTCGTATCGTTGTTGGGTCATAAGATGACAAAAACCAACGGGCTTTAACAATCTAGATTTCAGATTCCGTAAAAATTATAAAATATTATAAGGCCTTGGCTTTACACTTGGCAGCAATTCATGCAATTTCAACTAGTTCAGTCACATCTACATCCGAGACTGTTCATCTTTTTTATTGTTGTTAGTAAACAAATGCAACAAGATTGTCTTCTCATGAAATTCTTGTGTTCCCAACTTCCCATATAGCCCTATGATGGCTACAAATCACCTTTTTAGAAAACATATACACACACGGAATGGGACTCGATGGAGTCGGTACTCAATGCTTCGATGCAGATGGATTCATCAAGTAAATAAATGCACAGCAATATTGTCATTTACGATTCAAATGTGTGAATGCAATAATTATACAATTAATTATTTTCAAATAAGTTACGGAACATAGGCTTTTATGTAGCACCAAATACTTTATATAAAAAAAAGCATAGAGAGTCGTTGCGGCCGATGAGTCCCGGTGGGCGTGGGCTCTGGCCCGCTGCAGAGTGGGCCCAGCTCGACCGTTGCGCCCCGACGCGCTCCTCAGTCCTCCCCCTTTCTTTCCGATCCTGGCTGCTTCCCTTCGCCCCCGCTCCTCCCCATTTCAAAATCCACCGGCCACCTCCCACTTCACGCTAGGGTTTGCCTCCCCCGCTCTGCTCTGCTCTGCTCGATCTCGATCTCGATCCCACCGGCAGCGGAGGCCATGGAGCAGTACGAGAAGCTGGAGAAGGTCGGGGAGGGGACGTACGGGAAGGTGTACAAGGCGCAGGACCGGGCGACGGGGCAGCTGGTGGCGCTGAAGAAGACGCGGCTGGAGATGGACGAGGAGGGCATCCCGCCCACCGCGCTCCGCGAGATCTCCCTCCTCCAGCTCCTCTCCCACTCCATCTACGTCGTCCGCCTCCTCTCCGTCCAGCACGCCACCAAGAACGCCAAGCCCGTCCTCTACCTCGTCTTCGAGTTCCTCGACACCGACCTCAAGAAGTTCGTCGACGCCTACCGCCGCGGCCCCAACCCGCGCCCGCTCCCCGCCAACCTCGTCAAGGTAACCGTTCACGTCTCCGCACAAACCACCACCACTTCTGAGTTGTGGCCTTGCGGGATAGGAAGATCTTTACGGCGGCCACCACTTTTGTGAGTTTTGGTTTCTAAATGACGCTACTAATGTGAAGCAAAATGAAAATTCCGAAAACATGTAAATGTAGACCAAAATAAATGTAGCATGATTACATTGAACGGTAAGTTGTGCCTGTGAAGCTAGCAAGCAAATAAAAAAAACAGAAGCCCTCTTTTGAAGGAAATGAAGTGAGTGTAAGTACATTCTTTTTTAATTACAAAAGTACTGACTAGGAATTTTTATGTCTGTTATGAGCCGTACAAGCATAAACGTTACAAATTGAACCATCTGCTGTAGAATTTTTAAATATTATTCATTGCGCAAGATTATAATTCCATGAGATCTATGATAACTCAGACCAAAGCACATCAATTGAAATAAAGCAAAACAAGTAGATAGACTAAACAATCTCTCTGAACATGGATCTTGGTGCTTTCTCACATTTAGATGATGGGGCAATGTGTGTCGCAAAACAGATGAAATTTTCCACTGTCCAGCGAATATTATTATGTCATGCTGCCCGTTGACCCTTGAGAGGATTTCAGATTGTTCTATATAATTAAGTGATCGGTACCTGCAATTCTAGAGAGATTTTTTGGAGGCGACTAGCTCGAGTCATGGTATATGTCAACCAAATCACTTGTATTATCTCATTTTTTGTATGAAACAATATATTATTATTGCCTTGCCAATTTGTGTGGACTAGTCTATTTATGATGAACAGTTTGTTTAGGTGTCCCAAAAAAAATTTCTTTAGATGTAGGGTCCGTTGGCACAACATTCGCAAGCAGTCTGCTCTACTTGCATAGAATTGAGAATTCTATTTCCATCATTTCCGTTTCTGGTGTTTCATGATATTTGTTTCTCCATCGTGCACACTTTTTCTCCATGTCAGTACTGCAGTTTGACAATGACAACGAATAACTTTCTTTACTTCATTGTAGAGTTTCTTGTATCAGCTATGCAAAGGAGTTGCACATTGCCATAGCCATGGTGTCCTTCACCGGTTGGTATTTTGATCTCCGATTTATGTTGCTGGACTTGTCAGCCCCATACAACAGTGCATTTGTCACAGAAGTGGTTTATGCTGTTCTGATTTATTTTATAGGGATTTGAAGCCACAAAACCTGCTTGTCGACAAGGAGAAGGGGATACTGAAAATTGCAGATCTTGGGTTAGGTAGAGCTTTTACTGTTCCTATGAAAAGTTACACTCATGAGGTACTGTTTTCTCATCTGAACAACTGTAGGCTTTTAGCATGATATAGCCACTTGCCAATATTCTTATTAATATTCTCAATTTTGCATTGTAGATTGTGACGCTTTGGTATAGAGCTCCTGAAGTTTTACTTGGAATAACACATTACTCTACTGGTGTCGATATTTGGTCTGTTGGATGCATCTTCGGTAAGCCAATAGCCTTATAATGATTTAATCTTTGTATCCTTGATTCCTTGTATTGAAAACTAAGAGTACAGTCTACATACTGCTTTAAGAGCAAAAATGCACTAGTGGACGAATCGTCACATTTGTGCATAAGCAATTAGGAGAAAAGGTTCAGTATATATTACATGAAAAGAGATTTTTCATAGGTAAACGTAGATCTATACCAGTAATGCCAGATATTTCGACATACGTATTATCAAGGATCCAAGTTAACTACAGAAATCGCTTGATAAACGACCAAGCTTCATTTTTAAGGGGTCATTTTTATTTAAAAAAAAAACTGAGTGTTTTAGCTCCAAGCCTCCAATTCCTCGTTATCCTTGTGTTTTTTTGAAAAACTGCTGAAGCAAAAGTTCTTCCCTTTCTTTTCTTACTAAGCAACCTTATTCTTCTCTTTTGATGATTGAAATTTTTTAATACAGCTGAAATGGTCAGAAGGCAAGCTCTTTTTCCTGGTGACTCTGAATTGCAGCAACTGCTTCACATTTTCAGGTCTTTTTTCCTCCCAATTGATGTAATTACCATAGAAGTACCTTTAATAGTTGCTAGGATAGTGGTAAATTTTAAAAGTTATTTGTTGTCTTATTAAAAAGACGCTGGAAGTCAGAATATTTTATGCTTGGCATGATCTGAACATGTTGCCAAACTTAATGAAAATTAAATACCCACAATCAATTTACACAGTGATTACTATGCATCGAGCCCTTGACTAAAATCCTCTTCTGAAAAGGTTGTTAGGAACACCTACTGAGGAGCAGTGGCCTGGAGTGAGTTCTTTGAGGGACTGGCATGAGTATCCGCAATGGAAGCCACAGAATTTGGCGCGTGCAGTACCATCACTGGAAACTGAAGGAGTTGACTTGCTATTGGTAAGTTTCTAATTTATATGTTCTCTATATTGGAAAAGTATTGACCTGTCAATTAAATAAAACATTTGTTTTACGTTGCAAGTTCTCTGTCAATTTAACAAACTTCAAGGTGTGTTTGTTTATTTATGTCTTAAAATTATTGAAACCTTAGTGTGGCAATTTGATTGGTGTTTCAGGTGTGCATCCTCTTTGTGTCAAGCGTGCTTCAGTTCAGTTTCCCCATTTTATTTGCCATGATAATATTGATTAAATTGGCAGGATCATGTTTATAAAATATAATCTAGTTATGACTTCAGGATGTTTTAGAATTCCCCTTAACTCCGTAAGCAAGTTATGAGCTGATATTTGTCTTTGGTTTCTTGCAGAAAATGCTTCAGTATGATCCAGCAAACAGGATATCAGCTAAAGCTGCAATGGACCATCCCTACTTTGACAGCCTCGACAAGTCACAGTTCTAGTTGTTCCACCATGCCTATATGTGATCTTTAACTTGCTGTCTTGTTACAAAAGGTGGGTCTTGTGATGGAACAAAGAAATTTGCTTGCCGTCTAGGCAACTTCATCACAGTTATCGCTGAACAGTTTGTTAGTCAATGTAAAATTGTTAAGCTCAAAATCTTTTCGATGAATGATTTATTTTCTTTTTGTATCCCCCTGAATTTTTCTTTTTGTCATGAGAGTACAAAAATTCATCGGAATTAGTTTATGCATTAGCACTGTTGTACTATCATGTCTGCTTTTTCATGAAACTAATTGATCAGTCTTATTTGTCGGGAATATCATTATATGTTACTGTTACAAGATTGGCCATTGATGATTATTCGTCTTTGATTCACAGCTCGGTTAGATTTGATTTGATTGATTTAAACACTAAAGGCTTTAAAAAAGAGATATGAACGTGCTAAAAAAATTATTTAGATTTTTTTTGACATCTTTAAGTAAAACCCTGTAAAGTTTCAAAAAAATCATTACAAAATGTTACATCGAATAGTCTATACAAAAATAATAAATTTTGACCCAACTGAACAAAATTGAATCTGACCGTGAATCAAAGAGGAGGACGGTGTTAACTAATTTTGACCCGCCTTCTTTTAACTTGAGAAGGCATTACCCGCTTCCGGGATGAATGGAATTGTATACCTGTTACCGGTAGTGGTAGCCGTATCTTTCTCTGGAGTACAGCTTCAGATGATTTCAGATACACGAATCCTTACTACATTGGGCAGTTATTAAGTTGGCTTCGTGTAATTTATCATCATCAGTTCTTTCTTTCAAGTATGAATTGGGATCCACACACAAACTATACGCGCATTAATTCCAATCTAACCAAAAAACGAGGTAAAGAAAACCAGGAAAGTTGCATATAATTGAATTGAAAGCAATGCTCATGATGGATTGCCTGCCGACAGTAATCACCACCGTATTCACAAAGGCTGTAAAAATGACATAAAAGAACCTAATAACTTTCCCAGTCACATCATACAAGAATGGTGTGCGCAGAATTACCACCGCACCATTTCGGCTGTTTCATCAAACGCGACACTTAATGTGCATGATGCACACGTAGTAAAAAAAAACTGACTCCTTTCACTCCTTTGATGACATAATTCAATCATTAAAGATCATTTCTCAATTTCAGTGATGAAGAACAATAATCTAGTATCTCTCCAGAATAAGCATGTGACGAAACCACGCAAGAGATGAACTAACAATGATGGAACTGAATTAACGACAATAGTTCAAACAGACAGCACAGCTATTTTTAAGACGTACAGAAACACTAGGCCACATATACTGTTATAAGTTTGGGGGCAGTAAGACTAGGCTAGCTAGAAGGAAAACTAACATAGCTTACATGTATAATTTTAATTGCTTGCTACTTCTTTAACATCACTAATAGCATTACAGATTCAGAATTCAGAGTTAGCAAAAGTTCCATATTTGCAGAGAGACATGCTGTTGCAAGATAGGCAGCCACCAGCAGCACCAAAGCCATGACCCAAGGCAGATCTTTAGGGATGCATTATTTCAGTTCCAAAAAATAAGCAGCAAGGTGCTCGCCAAACAGGAGGAACAGGCTCATTTCTTACCCCTTTCAATAAATAAAGATTTTGGGCTGACTGAATCAAAATCAAGCTTACGACAAATGCTTGGGCTGAGCTTTACAACTTTATGAGATACCCTCATAGGAGCATCTGGGCAGGAGTCTGCAATGCCAGTGAGTAGAGGCTTCAAATTAGGGGTTTTACAGCTTTCAGGTGAACTCAGATCCTCGCCATTGGCCTCCAGTGTTTGATTTGAGATAATCAGATCAAGAAACATCCTGCTGATCCCATTAAGAAATCGATCTTCCTCCTCATCAGAATCATCAAAGTCATAACTTAATCTTTTAACTGGGTAGTCACCAGATTCAAAATTTAACTGCCTACGGGAAGGAACCTCTGTTACCCTGATCGCCTTCTTCTTTGGTGCACAAGCTGCCTCCTCTGGTCCTGGAGCAAAAGGATCAAATATACTTTCACGCGGTGTCTGACAACCCAATGCAAGAGTTTCATCTGCAACCTCACTTAAGATAGACAGTTCAAGCTTATCCCCCTCTGGTGGAGTGATGGCCTCAGCAACATCATCAAGATCACAAATTGTACCAGGGGATTCTACATATTCCTTATTCTCCAATGGAACTTGCACGCACACACTCTTCTTCACCGCTTCAACTGTTGAATCACAGTCCAGGAGTTGTGAAGCTCCAGCCTCATTCTTATCCACTGAATCACCCATTCAGCACGAGGTTTAAAATATAAACTTCCTAAGTAAACCGCACCAATCTTTCAAGATCTATCGCTGTGCCCTGAATTTGTACGACAAAACACTGCAAATAATGGACAATAGAAAAGTAAGCACCATAGATTATTCAAAAAGCAAGAACAGAAAATTATTACCAGATCTAAAACCACTAGGTAAAAAAATGTTTAAAGTCGAACATGCTAGCCAGGTAATAACAGCCGCTAAACATGTACCAATGTTGTAAAAAAAATCATGCTATGGTAAGTAGGTAACTGTAAACTTTGTGGGAGAGAGAGACATAAATGTGTTATCTTAGTTCTCGTTATCTTATATCCGCTGCTTATAAAACCTCTTGTGGTGAGGGAAGAATGGCACACGTCACTCGATTCTGCCCCGCCCCCAAGTCCGTACATATCGCAATCGCAGCCCGCCGCCCACCACTCCTCGCGCTCTCCCTCGCCCTTCCGCAGGCGGCAGATACCTCCGTCGGTTGGATCTAGCTTGGTCACCGCCGGCTCCGCAGCACCTCCTCTGCCCACGTGCGCAGCGCCGCCGCGGCCGGCAGGATCCGGTCAAGGCCCGCGCATCAATCGGGGAGGGGAAGAAGACGGCCGGCTCCAGGGAAGAGCAAGCCCCGCGGCGGCCGGCGGCGCAGCAAGATAAGGAGAAAAAGGAGGGTACGCTGGGGGTTCAGAGTCAGACTCTGGGGGCAAGTGCTTCTCACCCGGAGCAGGTGCCGTCGGCGACGCCCCGCGCGAGCTCGACGCCGGCGGCGCGCTGGCAGGAGGAGAGGGGGCGGGGGATTGGGGAGGACGACGGGGCAAGACCGCGAGACTACCGCGCGCGCCGGCGCTGCAAGATGAATTGATAAATTTTTTTTTATTTCGCGCGATGGCTCAGGATAAAAATTCCTCCTTTTCGCCGGCGGCCTTATGCTGACAGCTGGGGCCCGCTGCTTGTTCCGTGGGCCGTGGCGCGCCAAATTCATTCGCGTGGGAAATTCACCCGCGCTTCCTCCTCGACGCCGGCGGCGCGCTGGCAGGAGGAGAGGGGGCGGGGGATTGGGGAGGACGAGGAGGCGAGAGTACCGCGTGCGCCGGCGCCCGGCGCTGCAGGATGAATTGAGAATATTTTTTTTTTTTATTTCGCGCGATGGCTCAGGATAAAAATTCCTCCTTTTCGCCGGCGGCCTTATGCTGACAGCTGGGGCCCGCTGCTTGTTCCGTGGGCCGTGGCGCGCCAAATTCATTCGCGTGGGAAATTCACCCGCGCTTCCTCCCACTTTTCACGTTGGCGCGCCAACGTTTGGCCGGGCGTGACAATTGGCAGAGGCTAAGGTGACGTGGCAGATGACGTGCCATTTTGCAAACGTTCGTTGCAGCGCGAGGTGTCGGCTCTCCTTGCTCTCTCTTCCATTTTACTAGCAACGAGGCAATGAGGCGTCGTATCTCTTCTTCCTCCAGCCCTTCGAGTCCTCCACCTGCTTTTCATAATCGTCTTTTTTTCAACCGTGATCCTATGTCTATAGATTCGGATATCCGTGTTTACTCGACATGATAAGTACGTGACTGTATGATCCTTCGAATACGGGTCTGGTTCTGATCCAAGATCAAATATCAATTTATAACCATGGGGCACAAAATAATTTTTTAAAAAAGTAAAGCTCTATCAGCCTTCCACATTTCGGGTCTGTTTGGTTGGTGTCTAACTGTGCCACGTCTAAACTTAGTCAAGTGTGGCAAGCCATACTTTTTATGTCGGTCAAATTGGACGCTACACTTATGACAAAGTGTGGAAAAAAATAAGTATATAACGCGTAGACCAACTAGCTAAAAAAGTGTGGCAAGCCACAAATATAGCAACGAACCAAACGCGAGACTAACTCAGTCAAACCTGCCTAGTTCAGGCATGGCTGGATGTGGCAACGAACCAAACATGCCCAAATTCCACTCCAACTCTTAGCCCGGTTAGCCTCAAAACCAATCTGGACTACCAACCATGCTAATAGGTCTATTGCCATGTTGTCCTAATGCCACACCCTCTCCATATTCCACTAAGCCCCTGTTATTCTCCATTTCACTTCCCCTTTTCACCTCTCCCTCTCAACTCAGCCACCTAGCTCCTCCAAGTAATACACCAGTGCAGCAGCACCACTCTTTGTCCCTTCAACGGCGGCGCCACTTCCCACCTCCAACCAACCAACCCGGCAGTGACAACGACACCCCTCAGCAAGGTTTTTTATTTCAGTGTGTAAAAAATTTTGGTCGTCGGCGATATAACCGAAATTCATGAAATTCGTTTTGAATTTTATTCAAAAAAATTCAAACACTAAACAAAAAATACAGAGAAAATGCTAAAGGGAAGGATCAAACCTACAACCTACCGTTGCTAAAGCACACCACCTACCATTGCATTACGCTAGGTTGAAAGAGGATCCTAAGGCCTAGAGGGGGGTGAATAGGCAATTTTAAAACTTTTTCAATTATTCTTGATTAAGCGTCAAATTAAAAGTGACCCAATCCTAGTTTCAATTATCAAGCAAGCGGAAGCGATAAACAAGTGAAAGTAAAACTAAGACATGGCATCACAATTCATTTCAAGCAATGCAAGGGAAATAAGTGCGGAAAGTAAATGAGAGAGAGCGACACGATATTTGTTTCACCGAAGTTCGGAGCCGCAACTCCTACTCTCCGTTGAGGCTACCCCTTGCGCACAAGGACCGGCTCGCTCTCGAGCCTAACGCCTCACTTACTCCCCGGTAGTCGTTCCGCCACTCCGGGGAGGTGGACTCCGTCACCCATGCACCGACTTGAGAGTAGCCACACGCCAAGGCCTACTCCCAAGCCCACGCCTCCACGAAGGATGCCGTCTTCAAAAGTAACAAGCCCGAAACGCCCCGATCATGCCGAATCGAAGGACTTCAATGAAGCTCGGTGTTGGGGTTTAGTGATCTGTGGCTTTGAATGTTTTGTGGGTGGAGGAATGGCTCTAGATCACCTAATTGATGAACAATAAGTGTGGTAGGTGTAGAGAGCAGCAAAACCTCCAAGAAGCCAGCCACTAGACATCTATATATAGCCCCTAGAGTAAGCTAGCCGTTGCCCTCCGGAAGGAGACAAAAAACCTAGCCGTTAGCCTCTACCGGACGCCGTCCGACAGAGCCTACTGCTCACAGAAAAACAACTTATCGGACGCCGTCCGGTCCGACAGCAAAGAGTGCATAGGATTGAGGCTAACCGGACGCTAACCGGCTGCGCCCAGACGCCGTCCGACGAGAGAAAACTCAGATTTTTTTACTTTACCGGACGCCGTCCGGTGACAGCCGGACGCCGTTCGACAGTGTGCACTGCGCACGGGTTTGGCTGGTCGGACGTTGTCCGGCTGTTCCCAGACGCCGTCCGACAGAGAGAGAAAACGTGCTAAAGGATGTGGAGGTATTAGGAGGGTTTCTCTCTCTCGAAAATCTCACACGAATAAATTTGGGTATTTCTAGAAGAGGTGGACTATGGAAACCGATTTTTTCGAGAAGTCGCAAAGATCCGGCATAGTCCGAGAGATTCAAGCCCCTTTTGAAATCCGACCGAAAACAGAAATAAAGGACCTAACTACTCCTAATCTATACGTGACCTCATCTCTCGCCCGGTCACGCTCTTAGAACCTCGGAGTAGCTCACAAATTTGTCGACGCTTCAGATTAGGGTTTAACGAGAAGCCGAGTCTTCGCTAGGGTTCTGAGAAGTCCAAAAACTCCCTAGCACTAAATATGAAATATATTTGACATCAATGGCACTAATAAAAATTAGGGCTCAACGATGCTCACATAGGTGGACTTCTAAGAATGGTTGGACACGTTCTCTTATACATTATCTTCAAATTTGACAAAATTTCACCAAATTTAAAAATTTGGTGCAGTAATTTTAAATATCGATGTGGGGCGATAAATTCGAATTTCGGGAATTTTGGATGAAATTTCATTGAAATAAAAATCACTACCCCTCAGAGGGTTGCGTCGACGGCAGCGGCGACGCATGCACCACCCTAGCAATCGGTCATGCGGCTCCTCTATGGTGGCATAGGCCCTCGCTCATGCCCAAAGTGGCGGGGGGGGGGTCAACGCACATGGCCTCCCCAATGCAGCGCACGAGTTTCCCCTAATCGGTGTCATAGCCTCCCAACGCAGTGGCTTCAACTTCCCTCTTCGAATCTCATATCTGAGGCTAGTTTAGACTTGACGGGTACACATCAGGTCTGAGGTACCCTCCATGTCCGGGTCCAAGTCTAGGTTTGGACACGTGGAAGGTTCCAGGTTCAGGTGTGGAGGTATAAACTCGATTGCCATCCCTATCACCGACTCGGCACTCCTTGCTAGCCTCTTCGGATTCTTCACTGTATTCTCCCTTCTTCCTCCTTGTTATCAGCTTCCCCTTGTGTTCCTCTGCCTCGTCATTGCTTGATGCAACAGGGAGGCTAGTAGGGGAAAGTGGGAAAGCAAGAGGAAAGGATGATGGGAGTGATGATGAAGGCAAGTAGACGACATAGGATATGCTATCATCCACCTAGTAGCGTTGATAATCAACAAAAAAGAAGTCGCCGCAAGTCATTTCTCCTCAATCGTTCTCATAAATCTCTTATCGCCCCAAGCTTCCTACACCAACATATGGCCTCGTTGTGCATCCATTTGCCTCCTCTTTGTGCCTCGTTGTGATCAAGTTGCCCGGCTGATCCAGACCTTGAGATTCCGTCCGGCCACTCTCCCTATACCGTCTTTGGACGAGGCCCGCTTGGACTGGACCACAAAGGTTCGACCACCTCTCTCCGCATGCTGCCCAGACAAAATCACGTCGATCTAAGATTATGTTCTTTTGGGTTAATCTGAACGGCTGAACAAATAAAATGGCTTAATTTCGAAAGTTTCTCAAGGTAGTCTTAAGATTTGTAATCAATTTCGTTTGACTTGCTTTTTAAAGCACTATGACCCACCTTCGAGACAACGAAAAAAAGACTAAAAAAATCCAAAGCATATGTGAGAATACCATGCGAAGCCCTATTAATTGTCACTTTTGTCAAAACCAAAACCTATATTCATAAAGTCAGGTGACTTAGGTGCTTACACCTTCTAAAAAGGAGACGGCGGAGAGAATCCATGTAACCGAACTTATCCATGTAACCGAACTTGATTCCCTTGGTGACAAGAGGTACGATCGATGGGGATCAATTGGAGAGAGAAGGAAATCAATTGGAGATGCCAGGGTCCCGGCCTATGGTGGTGTGGTGGAATGCAATCATCCATAGATGACCACCGGGATGTGGATATCCTAGCGCTCTAGCAGTGAAACATCGGCAGGTGGGCATCAATCAAATAAGCCGCTTAGCACAATCGTAGAAGAAAAAAAAGATGTTTCAAGTTCCATGTTACAAGGGCAACCGAACGGGTCACCTCAGCGACGAAAACGTTCAAAACTTCAAATCGAACTTTCACAGAGACGGCACTTTCAACAAGCACATGCCATCACATTACGTAAATTTGGTGTCAGCAAGTAATATATACTGGATATCTAGAACATAGGCCACCAGCTTCTTTTCGATCCTACCTGTGCCGCAGCTGCGCTCTGGGATCTGCGGTACAGCGGCCTTCTACCACTGCTGCTGGTAGAAGGGTTTGCGAAGCACAAAACTAGGGCCAAACTGACAATGCTTACGACCGGAGCAGCTGCAATGAACAACCATCTGCTGTGGCCACGAGCCCTGCTTCGCTGCTCTGCAACATGGGCTCCTTCAACCTCCGGTGTAGCACTGGTTGTATGATGGGTTCCTTCGACCTCCGGTTCATCAGAGATTTCTTCAACAATTTGCAGCAGGCGCATGTGCTCTGCGTCATGGATGCTTCTTTCATTGGCTGCGGCTTGCTTGGACCTCTCATATTCTGGGTCATCTGTAGGAAGCTCATATCGGCAAACTGGGCATGTATTCCTAGAATTAAGCCATGGCAAGATGCATGATGAATGGTATAGATGCGTGCACGGTAGCTGTATGGCTTTAGCTCTTGTGGGCATTTGGTCTTTGCAGACGGGACAGGTGACACTTCCATTTGTCTCATGGCCCGTGGATATAACCACAGAGGGTAGATTTTTAACAAATGATGTCGCTGCAGGTGGAGCTCCTCTTCTAGAAATGTTGTCCTCAGCAAATTGCTCAAGAAGCATCTCAAACTGTCTTGCATCAACATAATCTCCAGGATTCCCAACATAAGGTGTCCTGATTTCTGGCCCTTCCACATCTGCCATCAAGTTGGCCACATTTGCCGTTTGGCTTACAGTGACTCTCCAAGTCCATACACCATCTCCAGACTCCTGTCGGCTCAACGCAATTGGGCCAAAGTCACGTGACTGCTGCTGGTGGTCCCGCGTGATGTCAACTGCTTCATCAAAATCAGACTCTTCTTCTTGGTCATCTGAATCCCACTGATCCATTCCAGCATTCATGGGATCAATATCTGTATCTGTGTTCATGTAGCTCTCATTGTCAAGTTGAAGGACCATCTCCCTCCCCATCATGCTATGCTGATCTAGAGAAGCATCCGAGTCCCCACCATAGTCACCAAAACTGATGTTTGATTCGATATCACCCAACACAGAATCAACATAACTGAGACCATCACTCTCATCGTCTGAAGCATGCAATATTTGGGACTGATTTGGTGTAGAGTTATAAGATGCCTGCTGCCGCACAATATCAGCATCTTGACCATGTCTAGCTAAGTTGATCAATTGGGAGAACTGCTGTGAGAATGTGTCCTCGATGGATTCAAGACTTGCAGTCCTGGATTGCCGCCTTCTTGGTCTTCTCTGCCGATAAGTGCCGGTTGTTACAGCTCTTTCATCGTCATTAAGCACAGTCATCTTGCACTCCCTGCATATGGCTAAAGCTTCAAAGCTATCAGTCACCTCAGTATCCAAAGTAAAAGGTCTTGTGCAAACTAGGCATTGAACATCTGGTTGGCTGGAATGGAGCTCATAGTTGGTAAATAGTCTTTGATTGTCTGACATCGGTTTCTCTTACTAGTTGATTTCAGACACTGAAATGTGTCAGAAGCGAGCCAGCAAATCAAATGAATGGGAATTCAACCTATTAAAACTGCAGGTGCTCATTCTATATTCAGCAGAGCACAGAATAAAGTTGTGCCCAAATGTCAGCCTGAGCCTGCAAAACAAAAGCAAGTGGTGTGGTTACCATGCAGTGAAAGAAGAAACAATATCGTGCCTATGCAGCATTTACTAAATCAGATGACTACGAGAAGCATAAAGATGGAAACTCGTTACGTAAGTAAGCATCCATTAGGGAAAAAAAGAGTAAATTACACGGTGTGTTACTGAACTTGTGTGAGTGGTTCATCTATTTTACTAATCCTGATTAAGTGGGTCATCAGCACCACCATCCATGCCACCTCGTAACTGAATCATGACTGTGTGCTAGCATGGCCTTCCTCTGCATGTGAGATTCAAGGGCACGCATGCAAAGCGGGATGAGAATTTCGTATTGGTCCACTAGCTACATCTCTATTCTAAATTCCCAAGCCTTCTCACTATCCAGAGACATCTCAATCCCAATTTCCTTCCCAGGAACATAACCTGATCCCCATTTCCTTCTGCTCATTTGATTCTCCATCTCCAGACCACTCTGATTCCAACCCCAATCCCTTCCCTCGATTTTCGCTTCTGTGGTGGATGGCTGGGCCTGGACGGAGCCAAAGAGAGGAGAATCGGCAAACTACAGGTTACAATTTTACTTGAGGAGCATCCATGCAACCACCACATCAGCCAAAAATCTGCCAACTTTTCCCCCCCAAATTTTCTCCCATAGTCCCTTTGGTTCTCCTCATCCACCCTCCACATAAAATTTGCGGATTAGACCCCGCGGACAGGTAATTTCTAGGGGAATCCGGATCAAAGCTAAGGGATGCCGAACAAACGCAGCAAAGAGGCAAGATTGCCCGAGCAATCGAGCATCATGGCTGCGCATCAGAACTAGCAGCCAATCAGACAGCCTGCCCTGACCAATCGGACGAACAGTAACGCCGCTAGTGCGATGCAGCAAAACGGCTTCAGAAATGGCGGAAAGCCATCGACTTCCGCGGGCTTGATACACGGCGCATCGCTCAACGCAAAAAAATGGACCAAGGATTCGAGGGAGATTACGTGGAGAAAGTCGGGCGCAGATGGAGGGGGGAGCCACGTGCGGAGCGGCGATCTGGAGGAGGAAGACGACCCGCCCCCTGCTCACTCGATCTTGGAGTTGGGGAATGGATTCTGGAGGAGGAGCAGGTGGTGGAGGTGGTTGTTGCTGAGAACTTGAGTTGAGCCTTCTCTTGCTTGCTTCTCTCCCTCTCCCTCTCACTCGAGAGTCGAGACGAGGAGGATGAGCTCGTGCTGAGCAATGGGCCCGGCCCACTAGGCCCGTCTGACGAACCCTACTCCAGCCCAGCTAGCAAAATGAAAATTTTAGTTTTTGTCGAACATCTTTTTTAGGAAAAATTTTGTTTTTGCTGAACTTGAATGACATCCTGTCTCTACATTTTGTGGAGTCATTTTTGTTTTGCTTCTTTCGTTACAGTTACTGATAGGATAACTGCAAAGACGGGAGATGCGTGCAGGTTTTCGACTACACGCAAAAGATTGAGACTACGATATTTTCTTCAAGGGAGAGGCTGATTCAATAGCCAAGATATCCTGTATATATATTGTTTGCTCCACCAGTTCATACAGAGACAAGTCCTTGTTTCAGAAGAGGGCAGTTTTGCCGTGAATTCTTATTGTCTTCTTCATATTTTTGCAGAACAATTTTTTTAAGACCATTTTTGCAAAGCAAGGTTTGACGTACTTAGCATCATTAATTAAGGGACAAGCTGGCCTCATGTTTCACTATTTACAATTTTTCTGCACATGTATTTTGCAAAGAACTCATCAAACGGCTGCCTGAACCACATGCTCTTGCTCATTTGGAGTTCCGAAGGCTCTCCGAAGGAACCGCTCAACAATTGAAAGGAATTCCTCCACTCGTTCCTCCTGGGGCAAGTGCCCACAGTTCTTGATCACCTCAAATGTTGCACCGGGAATTGCTCGCGCTACGCGTTCAGTGTTCCAAGTAGGAACAAGGCGGTCGGTGTCGCCAGTCACCACAAGCACTGCCAATGGAGAGACAATTAGAACTGTTCTGAAACCAATGCCTTGTTATGAGTTGCAGGTTAGATTATCCAAACCATTCATCTCAATTTTCTAATAAACATTAGCACAGTTTAGTTCAAGAGTAGTACTGAATTGAACACAAATAAGGACAGTTATATAGTTTTGCTTAATTGCATGCATATCCACGAAGAAGACTGAAAGAAGAAGCATATGGTAGAACCTGGGCATGAGACCTCAGAAAGCCTCTTTGAGACTGGCACCCTTGATGTGGATAAAGAATCTGTGATCATGGATATAGTGTATTCCAGGAGAGCCATCTCCCAACCCCTGGATCTCAGTGGCTGAAACAACGAGCACAATTTTCATGCACAACAATATGAGTAGATAATTTGCAGACTTAGCTGAATTGTCACACAAAAAACTTACCTTTGTGTACCCTTGAATTACATGATCAGTTACTCTGCTTGCATCATACCATGCATTTTGGACACCAAGTATACCAAATTTATCCATGAGAAACCTCACCTAAGCCGCAAAAGTCCAATCAAGAAATAAATGAAACCACAAAATTGGCACTTTGGCAGCAACAAGAAGTATCTATATTTTGACTATTTTACCAAGAAAACAATAAATCCTACACCTAGTGGTAGAGAGAAGTTGCAAGATTAGCTTGTGTGGTCTTAAATGGAAGGAAAAATTGTGTTTCAGTAAACATGTCCTTCTGTGCACTAACAAGATTTGAAGAGGTGCTGCTTTAGTGGCATCAGTTGATATTATCAATTTATCACCATACTACTAATAGCAGGAGCGCGCGCGCACACACGAACACAAAAAAGGAAATCAGACTAGTTATCTATGAAAAGAGCAATTGAAGCACCTGATCATAAGATCAGTTGTCACTTCTCATTTGTTTACAGCAATAAGAGTATAAAACAGAGGCAGTAAGCATGCAACAATCCAATGCCATATCAGTTAAGTGGAAACCAAAGCAATTTATCTTCCTTTTATACTTGCTGTTAGTGATCTATCAACCTCAGCCAACTCAATTCATCAACATCACCAGCAAGTAAGAATGCACAATAGTCCAATTCATTACCATTAATAATATAGATTAACAAAAAAACTTACCAGAAGCACGCCCAATGATGATCGAAGGAGAGCAGCAACAGCTCTACAATACAAAGATTTCGCCACATCCTGCACTGCCATTACAATCTTCAGAACCACCCTTGCGAGGCAAGCACAAATGTCAAGAAATCCTCTCCAAATCCTATCAAATGGACTTGGTATCGCATTGCCATCATCAGAATCCTTCTGCTTCTGCCCATTTCCTTCCTCTACACCCTTCTCCTTCACGCCCTTCCTTCCGAAAACTGGCACAAAAATCGCCGGCGCAACCAGCACGAGCGCCGCCACCCGCTCGGGCGCCGCAAAGTACGCTTCCACTGCGACAAGGCAACCAGCTGAGTGCCTGTGATCCAAACCGTCGCTCAAATCTCATGAAGCAAACCGATGCACACATTCAGAGCAATGCAATGCTCACTGACACTGGGCGTGCTTACCCGACAAGGACGGCCTTCCCGGCGCCAAGGTGGTCGACGAACGCCAGCGTGGCCATGACGGAGAACGCCATGGAGTAGGGGTTGATAGGCTCGGTGTCGTCGCCGCCGCGCCCCCAGCCGACGCGGGACGTCAGGCCGAACGCAGGCCGGTCGAAGGCGAGGACCTTGGCGCCGGCGACGCGGGCGAGCGGCCGCATGACGCGGCTCCAGGAGAACACCGACGCGCCGAATCCATGGAGGAGCACGATGGGCAGGCCGATCTGGCTCCGGCCGGCGCCCTCGTCGGAGGACTGCCCGTCCGATGCTTCCACCTCGTGGGCGCAGATCTTGTGGTGGACCCTGACGCCGTTGATCTCGTAGAAGCTGCTGTCCGGGTCGGCGAGCGCGTCGGGGTCGAGGAGGTCGTCCTGGTCGATGCCCGCCACGCTCCGGCGGCCGCGGCGGCGCGGCGGCATCGTGGCACCGTCTGGGACTTGCCCTGCATTCTCTCTGGGGCTTAGTAGTAACAAATCTGGGGTGCTTATTTGGGAGGAAGTTCACTCAATCGAAAAAAAAGGTGCGATCTTGAGCCCTTTATTAGGGAAGAAGGTCCCAAAATTTTCTCCAGCAAGATCACATCGTCTTCCAGAACACCCATTTTGAGCATCTCCGATCCAAAGATTTTAAAAGAAAATCTTTCACAAAGAAAGCCAGCGAAGTTGATACCTGCGGGGAACTCGGCGGCGGCGGAGGACGGAGGAGGGCTGGCCGTCCGGCGAGAGCGGAGTGGCAGAATATTGGCGGAGGTAGAAGCAAAGAGGTGGAGCGCGACGGCTGGTGGCGGTCGGAGTGAGAGGGGAAGAAGCATCTCCTTCTTCACTGGAGGAGATGAGTCTCGGGGCGGCGGGAAGCCGACGTGTTTGTCTGGAGCGCGGCGGCGTGGATTGCGTGGGGCCCACCTGCAGCCACACGGTATCGTTACATTATCAAGTTTCAATTTGTTTGGACTAATTTGTTCTGTTAAAAAATGAACATGCTTGAATTTCATTCTCATTGTCTCGTTGGTAGGGCCGTCAATCTGACTCGAAGCTCGCGAGCTGCTCGTAGCTCGCCCGAGTTTGGCTCGGCTTGTAAGCCAGCGAGCCCGAGCTCAAGCTTTTTTGTAACTCGGTAAAAAAAAAACCATGCCGAGCCTAGCCTAGCGCTAGCTCGTCAATTCGTCTATTTATAGATATATGTTTAAAGCATGTGTAACAACCTTTGGATCAAGCGCCGGTATCATCAGCTGCGGGAAATTCAAACCCTAACCACATGCAGGTTGATGCAAGGAAATTCAAACCTAAGGCACATGCAGGTTCATGCAAGACACAAACGTCGCCTGACGCTGCTGAACTGCCTAACGTACATGCAGTTTAACTACATTGCTTCTTGACACTGCTGAACTGCCTAACTACGACGCTGCTGAACTGCCTAACGCACATGCAGTTTAACTACATTGTTTCCTAATGCTGCTGAACTGCCTAATGCACATGCAATTTAACTACATTGTTTTACGGGGTGTGTTGGGGATGCTCTTAGCCTATAGATGGCCAAACGGATGGCCCAGCCCGGCACGGCCCGAGGAAGGTGTCGGGCCGGCGTCGGCTCGAGGCATTAACGGGCCAGTTAGGCTATCTATACTAATAACGCACATGAAGTTTAACTACATTGTTTTTACGGGGTGTGTTGGGGATGGTCTTAGCCTATAGATGGCCAAATGGGCGGCCCAGCCCGAGGAAGGTGGCGGGTTGGGCCGGGCTGGCCCACGGGCCCAGGCATAGCCCAAAGGGAGGCTGTGTCGGGCCGGCCCAAGACACTAATGGGCCATCGGGCCAGTTTGGCTATCTATACTAATAATGCACATGCAGTTTAACTACATTGTTTACGGGGTGTGTTGGGGATGCTCTTAGCCTATAGATGGCCAAACGGGTGGCCCTGCCCAAGGTCGGCCCGAGGCACTGACGGCTATCTATACTAAATAGAGAAAATAGATGGTAAAAATGTTGACACTAGGTTTTGAACCTGAGACCTCTTGACATCCAAAGCTCTATTGCCACACTTACTAGCCACTAGGGTTTGATTTCTCTTGTGATGGTTTTGTCATGTTATATTATAATATACATATTGATAAACAAAAAATTTTAAAAAAATTAATCGTGCCGGGGCCAACGAAGTTGATACCAGCGGGGAACTCGGCGGCGGCGGAGGACGGAGGAGGGCTGGCCGTCCGGCGAGAGCGGAGTGGCAGAATATTGGCGGAGGTAGAAGCAAAGAGGTGGAGCGCGACGGCTGGTGGCGGTCGGAGTGAGAGGGGAAGAAGCATCTCCTTCTTCACTGGAGGAGATGAGGCTCGGGGCGGCGGGAAGCCGACGTGTTTGTCTGGAGCGCGGCGGCGTGGATTGCGTGGGGCCCACCTACAGCCACACGGTATCGTTACATTTTCAAGTTTCAATTTGTTTGGACTAATTTCTTCTGTTAAAAAATGAACATGCTTGAATTTCATTCTCATTGTCTCGTTGGTAGGGCCGGCAATCTGGTTCGAAGCTCGCGAGCTGCTCGTAGCTCGGTTGGTTTTGGCTCGGCTTGTAGGCCAACGAGCCCGAGCTCAAGCTTTTTGTAACTCGGTAAAAAAACAAACCGAGTCGAGCCTAGCCTAGCGCTAGCTCATCAATTCGTCTATTTCTAGATATATGTTTAAAGCATGTGCAACAGCCTTTGGATCAAGCGCCAGTATCAACAGCAGCGGGAAATTCAAACCCTAAGCCACATGCAGGTACATGCACGATTAATTTTTTTTATTTTTTTATTTATCAATATGTATATTATAATACTACCTCCGGTCACAAAAAGAAGTCGTCGTTTACTTTTGGACACGCATTTGACCATTCGTCTTATTCAAAAATTTAATTCAAATATGTAAAAATATAAGTTATAATTAAAATACATTTAATAATAAACCAAATCATGACAAAATATTTTATATAACTTTTTTAATAAGACGAATGGTCAAAGACGTGTCTAAAAGTCAAGGACGACTTCTTTTTGTGACCAGAGGGAGTATAATATGACAACCATTACAACAGAAATCAAGCCCTAGTGGCTAGCAGGTGTAGCAATAGAGCTTTGGATGTCAAGAGGTAGTGTCAATATTTTTACCTCCTATTTTCTCTATTTAGTATAGATCGCTGTTCAATTTGTTCATCAGACTCACGAAACTGAAGACACTCTAGGGATTTTGTCCTCATACATGACTACAAAGTCATGTACTATTGAGTATTGGATATTGCCGAGCATCGTCTATTATTAAGTATCGAGCATCGGCCAACGCCTTCTTTTTATGACCGGAGAGAGTATGATATGACAACCATCACAAGAGAAATCAAGCCCTAGTGGCTAGCAGGTGTAGCAATAGAGCTTTCGACGTCAAGAGGTCCTAGTGTTAATATTTTTACCTTCCATTTTCTCTTTTTAGTATAGATCGCTGTTCAATTTGTTCATCAGACTCACGAAACTGAAGACACTCTAGGGATTTTGTCCTCATACATGACTACAAAGTCATGTACTATTGAGTATTGGATATTGCCGAGCATCGTCTATTATTAAGTATCGAGCATCGGCCAACGCCTTCTTTTTATGACCGGAGAGAGTATGATATGACAACCATCACAAGAGAAATCAAGCCCTAGTGGCTAGCAGGTGTAGCAATAGAGCTTTCGACGTCAAGAGGTCCTAGTGTTAATATTTTTACCTTCCATTTTCTCTTTTTAGTATAGATCGCTGTTCAATTTGTTCATCAGACTCACGAAACTGAAGACACTCTAGGGCTTTTGTCCTCATACATGACTACAAAAGTCATGTATTATTGAGTATTGGATATCGCAAAGCATCCTCTATTATTAAGTATGGAGCATGGAGCATCGGCTATGTGCATGAAAAAAAAACTGAAAAGTCAAAGCGTTTAACCTTTTATTTTGGGCTTAAACTTAATAGTTAAGGCTGGGTTTAAGTTGAAATGAATACGCTGTTAATTTTCATATAACAAAAAGAACGGATAACATCAAAAAATAATCAAAGTTCTACTAAAAAATATGTCTAATTTTTTGAAAAAATATATAATGCCAAACGCTTTACAGGTGAAGAAATTCCAAGGGTTAAATGCTTCCGCGCGTGCGTCCGACGCGTCGGACGCCACGACCCAGCCAATCGACGGACCATGCGGCGCGCAAGTGAACAGCCCAACATCCCGCGCCGTCCACCCGGTTGTGTGATTAGCATGTGCAGACGCTTGATTAGCATTCACACGGTCAGCCAATCACAGCCCTCCAACATTTTATGTCCACGCACGAGCATGTACTGCCTGGGGCACTAGCTAGGATAGTGCAGTTCATCTTGTTTCCATTTTAATTTTCATATTTCTGTATCCATGTCAACTGGAGTCCAAAACGCATGGAACAAATTTCATAATTCATCTAAAATCCTAATGAACTCATTTTAAATATTTTTTTATTTTTTATTTTTATTAGTCCAATTGTTCTATTAGGCAAGATAGATTGTTCCGGAAGGCTAGACTTACTGTTCCAGCAAGCAAGGTAGATTGTTCCAGTAGGTATACAAGTTGCCATTCATCAAAATAGACATATTGTTTTAATTGGGTTAGCCTATTGTTCCAGCAAACCAAATACATTGTTTCAACAGGTATAAAAGTTGTTCCAGCAGGCAAGATTGATTGTTCGGAGAGGTTAGACTTATTGTTGCAGCAGGCAAGATAGATTGTTCCGGAAGGCTAGACTCATTGTTCCAACAGACAAACTTTATTGTTTCAGTAGGCAAAATTTATTGTTGCAGTAGGTAAACTTTATTGTTTCAGTAGGCAAAATCTTATTTGTTTCAGAAGACAAAAGTTATTGTTTCAGAAGGAAAAAATTATTGTTTCAGAAGGCAAAAGTTATTGTTCCAGTAAGCAAAGCTCAACTATTCCAGTAGAACAAACTTTATTACTACAGTAGGCAAACTTTATTGTTTCACTAAGCAAATTTTATTGTTCCGGTAGTCAAAATCTTTATTTATTCCAGAAGGCAAACATTATTATTTCAGAAGACAAATTTATTGTTTCATAAGGCAAAAGTTATTGTTCCAGTAGGTAAAGTACAACTGTTCTTATAGCACAAACCTTATTGTTCCAATAGTCAACTTTTATTTGTTCCAGTAAGCAAACCTTGTTCCAGCAGGCAAAAAAATTATTTCAGTAGGCAAACCTTCTTGTTCTAGTAGGCATTTCTTTTTACTTTTTCAGCAGGCCAAATACATTGTTTCAATAGGTATGCAAGTTGTTCCATCAGACCAAATGCATTGTTTCAATTGGGCTTAGCATATCGTTCCAGCAGGCCAAATACAAAGTTGTTAATAGGCGTATTGTTCCAATAATCCAAATTAATTGTTTCATTAGTATAGACAAATTGTTCCAGTAAAATTTATATAGCAACATGGGTCTTGTTTTGTTCGTAAAAATGCGAGGAATACGGTGGTGAAAACGGTTTGTCGATTGGAGCATCCAGTCAAAAGTAATGTCCGTTTAAAGAAAACGAAAAAAGAATTTTCACTGACATCATCGATGACGTCACTGCAAGCAAAGAGAGGAGAGACACTGGTTTTTGTAATGGGGACGGTGTTCCTGCTGTATTGGGTGGACGCTCGATCAATTTTTTTTAGGTCGGACGTCCGTTCCCTACTCTCCTCCTTTATTGTATCTAAAAAAGTACCAAAAGAAACATGTTACAACTATATAAAGTTGCTCTGGTACAAGAATCTCTCATGAAAATCAATTCAATTTCGTTAGAAATCGGAGAGAAAAAATTAAACCGTTTCCTCACGAAAAAATATTTTATTATATTTTTAAAAAATGCTTTATACAAAAATAATCGACGGTTCAGAGATTAAGCAAAAATAGGCGCTGTCGCCCTTTGAATGCAAGATTGATAGAAAAATTCAAATTTTAATCTTTTAAAATTTATATGACAAGTGTGGTCTAGTTTTGTTTGAAAAAAATGACAGGAACCCATTTTTGAAATCGGTCGGTAATCGAAGGTATTAATCAAAAGATATAGCAAAAAAATGAATCGAAAATCGCTTCGGTACTGTTGCCTGGAATGGATCGCTGGCTGTGTTGTGCTCGTCGCTCGTTGGAGAAGCGACAGCTCCCTGTCGCCCATTGAAGGAGCGATGGCTCCTGCAACCTATCCGGAGCATCGGTCGGTCGTGCTTTCAGAGGACGATTTTCTATCAATCGTGCATCCAAAGGGCGACAGGCGTCTATTTTTGCTCAATCTTTGAACCGTCGATTATTTTTGTATAAAGCATTTTTTAAAAATATAATAAATATTTTACCCTTTCCTCACCGGGACATTATAGTAACATACCAGAAAGGGCCAACACCAATGATGGGCCGCCGGGGGAAGGCCCAATTTGCGGGCGCGTTAGGTTGTCGCCAGCTTTCAGCTTTCGTGCGTGGTGGCCCATCTGTTGGGTTCGACAGGTTGGTCCAGGTTGGTTCGTCTCCTCAACTCTCTCTCTCTCTCTCTCTCTCTCTGTGTGTGTGTGCGCGCAAAGAAGCCGAGGGAAGAAGCAATCCAAGGAGCAAGAACTCAGCGATCGAAGTCGGGCGATCGAGCAAGGGGGATCGAGCCTCTCCGCCTCCCAATCCCAGTGCATGGCGTACCGCCGGAAGCAGGGGCCCGTCGCCGCCGACGACTGCCGAACTTCACAACCCCAGGCATGCACCCCCCCTCTCTCTTCCCCTCTTTGGCTCTTGCGTACCGTCCAGTATTTTTCGTTGATTATTGCAGATTTCTAGTCTTTTTCTACTTGCTCGAATACGTCGTATCACATCGCGTCGCATCAATTTTTTCTCTGCCGTCTTTGATTGATACCGAGTGCTGGAATGAATCTTGCTTAGCTTTTTTCCGTGCTGCCGTTTCCGTGCGGCCCTGCCATTAGTTCTGGCCTACCATCATTCGAGTTGAGCAATAATGAATCAATTATCGGAATGATTTATAAATGAGATTACTTGAAGAGGATCCATGTTTTTCTTCTCAATTTAAATGATAAAAGAATAAAGGTGTTCTATGGCAGTCGTGGACTGGTGCAAGCATCTCCTCTTTCTTGGGCCATTTTTGGGGCTAAGCTCTTGGAGAAGGCGATTTGATCCTAAATATGTCTCATGACGCATCCTTAAACAATAAGTTACCATCTGATGTTTGATTATTTCCCTTTGTCAAAATTAGCTTCTTTTGTGTGACACGTCATTGGCAAAAGTTCGTAACACGTGCTGTGATAATCTGTACGTGTGTGCAAATGGAGCAGGATTCGGCTACTTCATCATACAATTACACATCGATGAAAACCTTGCATGAGCCTAGGCTTGGATTGTGGGGAGCATTGGCAAGGAAGGCTAAGGGGATTCTCGATGAGGATGGTGCCGCACACAAGTTCGACGACTACGGAAAAGACCAAACCCCTCGAAAATTCGGTTCATCCAATGCAGCTCAGGTGAGGTAGCAAATATATATTGAGCTCTCAGTTCCCCATACATTAGTCAGGCGCATTAAATTACACTCAGTGAACTTATTACCTGTTACCCATTTTCAGCAACCATCGACTTTCTCTTAGGTGTCAACCTAAGAGTTTGTCTTTACCTTACTTGCATCCCTTCCCTTTCTGTGATTTCAGACCCCTCAATCTCGTTGGTCATTCGAGGACTATGGGAGAACAGAAAGGAGTGAATCTCGAACAAGATCAGAGGCACTTGCTGCTTCTGTCAACCAGCTTGGTGGAAGAATCAGAAATGCCTTGGAAGTAATATTTTTTTATCATTATGCAGCTCTAATTTTTCTTTCCACGCTGTTACTGAGACAAGTCAGACAACCATTAATAGATGTTTCAGCCTGACTCAGTCTTTCTGTTAATTATTCAGATAATTGGCAGAATTTCTATATTTGGAAGTACAATATCTTATGAAGTTGCTCAACTAACTTTTTTTTCATCTATGTAACAGGAAGGCCTTACTATTGTCGATAATAAGACAGCTGGCATCATTGAGGAAACAAAGAAGATACAAATTAGAAGGAGGCCTAATGATTCCAGTTCGTATGTGCAGAACCCTGCTGCCGATACGTTCATCCCTCCTAATTTCTCGCATAATCAAGCTGAAGCTTCAGCACTTGAGACCCAATTGAAAGCTTCTCGCAACGTAAGGTGCCATATTATTGTAGCTCAATTACGAATATGCTTTTCTAGGTCCTTTATAGAAAATTTAGTGTAGAAGTACTAGACATTGTAAGTAACAAAAGCTTCTAATGCTTAGAGGTTCTTGTATTCTCAGTTTGATATCTGGGATTATGTTTTCTAGTTCCATTTAGTTTAGGACATCCGGCAGTATCCCATTTACTAAGTTCTTTGTCAATGTGCTTTTGAATAAGATCCTGTCTACTTTTCATCATTCATTTAGACAACGACATTTTATACTGAATACACCCATTTGAAGTTCATGTGTCCTCAATGTTTCTTTCTCTTACGCCTACAAATTATTTCAGGTTGCTAATGCAATGGCTGCTAAAGCAAAACTTGTACTTCGTGAACTAAAAACTGTTAAGGCTGACCTAGCTTTCGCTAAGCAGCGATGTGCTCAGCTAGAAGAAGAGAACAAGATCTTGCGTGAGACTAAACTCAAAGGGGTGAAAACTGAAGAGGATGATGACTTGGTAAATTTTTTTTTCTCATGTGTTGAACTTTGGAGCTATATTGTGTTCCCATGGTGAAGACATTATTCCTCACTCCCTGCGTATCTCTTAATTCTCATACTTTGCTCATTAGCAATAATATGATAGTACTTGCTATTTTACTTCTATCTGTTTATAAACATTATTAACAATAATGCGCATTATCATAACATTTTAGTGTAGTTGATTCACATGAAAGTGTGCAAATGTTGATGAGTGGTTAATTCCATAATCTTAATTTAAAGTAAGCATTGGGACAGTCCAATGGCGGTTGTGGAAGGAGGAAGCAGCTTGGTTTATAAGGATGAGGAAATACCCACCTATCAAGCTAGTCAGTTTGGCAGAAGATGGCATTGACCTTAAATTCCTGATGTTATTCTTGGGTTTACAGGTTTAGCATTCCAATGACCTAGGGCCGGAATGCTGGTTTGCAGTCCGATGGTGTTGCACAGCAATAAGCAATTACAAATTTGTACTTGCCTGACTGTTAACTAAATATCACATTATCTAGTTGCCTTTTCATTTGGAAAAACCCTAAACCCTTAAATTCCTGATGTTATTCTTTAGTTGGGTTTACAGGTTTAGCATTCCAATGACCTAGGGCCGGAATGCTGGTTTACAGTCCGATGGTGTTGCACAGCAATAAGCAATTACAAATTTGTACTTGCCTGCCTGTTAACTAAATATCACATTATCTAGTTGCCTTTTCATTGGAAAAAATTTATATGTTATTTTCAATTATATGTACAGTGTAAATTAATCTTCATGCTATCCCTTTTAGTTGAGGAATATATAGCCTGACGGCCTGACTCTCCAAGTTATACTGAAATGTATATCCCTTATCCATTAAACAGATTCGCATGCAACTGGAGACATTACTGGCTGAGAAATCAAGGCTGGCACAGGAAAATTCGATGTATGCCCGTGAGAATCGCTTCCTGCGTGAGATAGTAGATTTTCACCAATTCACCACCCACGACGTTGTCTCCTTGGATGTTGGTGAAATGGAAGGCAGCAACCCTGGGGAAGATAGCAATCACACTTGCAGCGAAAATATGTTTCCTGTGGTTGAAGCTTATTTAGCCCATGAAGAAGTATCTCCTGTCCCCTCCAGGTCAGAATCTCCTATCCTCAGCCCAGGCGAGCCATCATCCCCCAAATCCAGCAATCGTCCAAGCAATGTTGCCAATTCACCCAACATTGCCTCATTGCCAAATGCATTGGTACCTGATGCAGATTGACATATCGTCTGATATCTTTTTTGGGCTTGCCACTGGTTTCGTTGGTTGGTTGTGATTGGCGTGCATAAAATTTTGCCAATTCTTTTCTGAGTTGTAAGTTGTCACATGATTCTGCCTTTTTTGTTAGATTATATGGTCTGTAATTCTCATTTAGTGTTGATGAAATACTGAAAGTTGACTGATGTGCATATATAGGCAAAGTTTGTACTTTTCGGTTTGTTTTTCATGCATGTAGTGCTGGTGAATATGACTGGTGTGAATACTGAATAGGCAAAATGAACAGCACTTGAGAATGACTTGGTGTACATCAAGATAATGAAATAACGCCTGGGTTTTCCGCAGTTTCTTTCATTTTTGTATTCCGGAGTTTTTTAAATATTTTTCAATCGTAATTTTGGTCTCTCTCCTCTCCCCTCTCTCTCTCTACAGAATATGATGTTTCATGTTTGTAATATAGTGTTGGTGGAGTACTGAACGCTCTCTCTCTCTCTCTCTCTCTCTCTCTCTCCAGAATATGATGTTTCATGTTTGTAATGTAGTGTTGGTGGAGTACTGAAGTTGATTGATAGGAAAAGTTCATACTATACGGTTTGGTTTCCATGGATGTAGGCCAGGTGAAACTAAAATTAACTGGCGTGTATTAGCAAAATGAACAGCAATCGAGGGTAAGTTCACTCCTTGTATATTGACATTGGTGTAAATCAAGATAATGAAATAAGCGGTTAGGGTTTTCTTCTAATGATGGATTGGGTTTTATTCAGTCCTTTTCATTTCTACATCAATACAAGCTTTCATTGTCTTCTTTTTTTATTAATGTTTGTTGTTGTAGTTCTCATGTAAGTAACATGCACGGTCCAGGTACAATGGTATGCTTGCATGCATATCGCGCATGGCAAGTGAGGGCGGCCACATAAAACGACACCAGACTCGATGGCTCGAACTGTCGAGGCAAAGGAAAACAGTCGGGATAAGTTAGTCTAACTCAATCGAGGGAGAAATGTAGTCGCAACAGTTTGACTGTCGAGAGCCAAAATGATAACGGTTGAGGAAAGAAGCGTTGCCACCATTTAGGACTGGACGGCGTTTTCTCGATAGACGGCTCGGAGGGGACCTGTAGGAGCCACGGGTGACGATGGCAGGGCCGGGAGGCGGCAACAACGTGGCCAAGAGAAGGAGGCGGCATGCATGACAGGCGTTTGAGAAGAGGGCGGAAGAGTCGGTGGCAGCGCAAGGGCTTTGGGACTTAGGCGCTAAATGCCTAAGTCGCCAAGCCTCGATGAAGATCTATAATATGGCCTCTCTCGACGACCCTACTTGAACCATTGAGAGTACGGTGGTAACTGCCTCCCGAACGCCTCTCTCGACTCTCTTGACGCTCTACCCTAAGCCATCGAGAGAGATGCGCCCAACGGACGCTCGAGGCACCAATCTCTCTCAACGGTTAGCTTGAAGCTATCGAAAGAGGTGAGTACATTGGGCGGCCGTGGCACCCATCTTTTTCGACGGCTTCCTAGGACGATCGAAAGAGGTGCGACCAACAGGTGCCCGTGATGTCCATCTCTCTCAACGGCTACCACCCAGCCGTAGAGAGAAGTGCTCATTTGTCTCGAGAGCTAATTTCAAATAGGTAGAGAGATCTCACCTGAGGGCTTCCTTTGACTACCCTCGTGATAGAGAATCTCTTTTGACAGTTTTTTATGTGGCCACTGAGACAGATACATGTCAACGCATCTTGTATAACTTTTTAGTAATAAATTAACACCTATATTGATGGTCCTTAAAATCTAATGTTCGTTTGTACAACAAATGACATCATCGGGAAAAAAAAATAGATTTTTTTGAGCTCCGAATATAATGACCCCATGTGAGTGGATGTTTTTCAATGAATCTCTAGGTGATGTTTAGGGGATAATAATATTAGGAGCGTGGCTAGCATAGAAAAAAATACATAATCCAGCAAATCGAATGAACATTGTTAACATGAATTTTTTATATTTTTAATTGTTTTCACAAATATACTTATATTATTAGTTATATAAAAATACACTAATTTGTGCATTAGTTCGAGAGATGTGCAACTAAGGTCACATTGTGTTAGCAACAATGTCATTCATACCACCCTTGCTCATGTAGTAGATTTTTAAAAAGTTTATTTTTAAAACTATTTTATAAAAAGTACTACACAAATTGTGAATAGCACAAAATTTATACATATTTTATCATAAATATTAAAAACCAATTTTAAAAATTATTAAACACCCACATTAATTATGCAATTTTTCAAATTGTTTAAAAAAGTAACATGCATTAACAACATAATCAAATACAATTTGCTATTTTTAAAATTATTTTGAAATTATATACTCCCAATGGCCGAGAGCAACAAGGTTGAGGCAGATAGGGCACCGATAATTAATGTATTGAGGCCATACTGGGCTTCTCTCGATGGCATGTGCTTCGGCTGTCGAGAAAGCCCTCCAACTATCCCAACCGCAAAAGGGTTTCTGTCCTTTATAGATTGACTAAATTCAAATGGCACAGCTCGGTGCGGTACTCACTTGTCAAGCTATAAGTTTGAGTCCGCACCCTCGCCGCACCTTTTTTTTTAAAAAAATTTGTCTCGACAGTTTCACGTGAAGCCATCGAGAGTATGCCAGTAGAGGGGTGAAGTATCAAGATGTCGTCTAGATAGTGTTAATAGGTGATGTAAAATTTTTGACCAACAATCACGTGGAAGCTTCTAAACCCCGAATAGTTTGGTTCCAAACACTCGACAGTCTGATGGTTACCAGAGTATCTGATGCAAAACACCAGATAGTTTGACATGCAAACAAAGTTAGGGTTGAATATTGAACTCACCTCACAAATCCTAGCTACCACCTGCACCAAAAGCTAATCCACAACAAAAATAGAAATAATAGCACTAAAAGATGCTAGGCAACCAGAAGCACAAGTTCAAATTGAAGCAAATCAAGCTAAAGAACAAAGTAAACGGAGGCTAAAAAGCAAAGAGGATACACGTTAATGTTTTTTTTCCCCAAAGTTCAGATCCTTGAGGGGATCCTATGCCTCCGTTGAGATACGCTCGGCCATACTTGAGCTCGGGTCTATTTCTACCCTTTCTCTCATCGAGATCGTACTAATACCTCTCGGGTTCACTTCTTGATTCCTTTTCTTTCAGAGGTGGCATCGACCTTTACAAACTTCCTCGACGCACCACAGAAAGCTGTGGTGCCTTGAGGTGACACCTAACCGTCTAGAAGCCCTTAACCCGCAAGAGTAATAAATCCAACGAATAAACAAGCTTGGGATGAATCGAGTGCCCGAATGATGAAGCTAGCTCACTTCTCAAAACCTATCCAAAATTAGAAAAAAGGATTTGGAGTTGGGGAGAGGATATAATGCTCAAGAGGTTGCTAAAGGTGAGTACTGATGAGAGTGAAGTGTTCACCCTAGCTGGGCTGGTGCTGAGGGGCTCCATGTAGCCATTGGGACAACTTTCTGCGCACACCGAACACTCCGATCTAGTGCCTGGACGCTCCGATATAAAATACGCCCGACGAACAAAGAAATCAAAATCTTGAATTTCCTGACATTCCGATCTCCCAGGTAACAGATACTATGATCCAATCACCGAATACTCGGTGAAAATAAATAAATTAGGGGACCATGCATAGAACACCAAATCTTGAAATTTCGGACATTCAGATCGCACATACACTAGATAGTCTAGTACTTGGATCGGAAACTCTGATGAATATTCAAAAAATCAAACAGAGAGGTCCAATTCTTAAAATTCCGAACAGTCCAATATATCTCATACTAGAGACTCCAATACTTGACATTGGATAATTTGGCCCTTAAGGTGTAAAACCAAGTGTTTTGAGATTGGGATATGGTTAGTGTCTCTCTCATAGGCTATACTTCATTCAATGAGCACATGAGACATCTAGAAATTGTTTTTCGTCTCATCCCCTTAATAGCACGGTTGCCCTGACAACTCAAATTAAAATCTAAAAAATGCAACAGTATGAATATAACCGAGCTTCTTCTTTTTTTTCTCTTTCAAAGGATTCACAATGCTCTCACGTCCAATTCAATGTTAATTAAACCTGCTCATTTGCTCAACTAAACATTAGCCCCGTGTTGTCTTTAATCACCAAAATCAAGTTAGGGGCCTAGATGCACTTTTGGGGTGGTTCAGCCAACGAGCTACAAAGGCTACTCTCGACCATCTAACATCTGGCCGTCAAGTGTTGCTAACAACATTACTTTCCAAACTTTCGATGGAGGGTCGCGTGCATGAGTCTTAACGACTGATGTTTGAATCGTCGGAAGTCGGAAGAAGTGTTGCCCTCGACGGTTACTTTTTGATCGTCGAGAGTACGATAGTTCACTCGATGGTCTTGTACTGGTTGCTGAGAGGTCCAGAGTCACTTGATTCTATGTTTATCTAGGTGCATGTTGGTTATTCTTTTATACAAGTGTTTCATTCTTGTTTTCATTACGGGAGCAATAACGATACAATTCCATTAAAAAAAAACTGGCATGCATGTATCCTAGGTATACGGAGCTAGCTGATAAACATTACAAAACAGAGTATGCCGTATAGCTTTTAACCCATCCAATGCAAACATTTAAAACGACGTGGACATCCAAAATAAGTGACACCGGAGAGGCGGAGAGTTGCCCCGTGGATCAAACACGCATATGGTGCGAATTAATCGTGGGTGCAGTGGATCAAACGTTCCACCCACCAAACCGTGGGTGAATTTATCGCCGGCCGGCATGCAGCGAGCACATATAGTGTCTGATGCAATGCATATATGGACGCCGATCTCGACACAATCGATGGCGGCCATGATTTCATGACAGTACACGTGCGTACGTACGCACTGTATAGTGTATACTACTCCCTCCGTTTCAAACTGAAGTTCATCGCTAACTTTTTAAGACGCCTTTAGACCATTCGTCTTGTTCAACAAAATAGTGCAAACATGCAAAAATATAAGTCATGTTTAAAATATGTTTAATGATAAAACAAATCACAACAAAATAAATAATATTTACATATATTTTTTGAATAAGACGAATGGTTAAACAGAGTATCCAAAAGTCAACAATGAACTACAAGTTGGAACGGAGAGATTACTAGCTATCTACTCTTCCGACTTCACGTTCGGTAACACGGCGTCAATACATACATGCTTAATTGCTATTATTTCTTTCTTTGATCTCGACAAAATCTTTAAGGGTACCGGCAAGGCAGCAACCAAGATCGAAGGGACAATTTGTATGGGACAAAATATATGTTATGTCTCGAAAATATTGAAATTGCGCGACAACTGATAATTAATATGCCACGCTGATGTGTCTATGGCTTACGGACCCAAACATATACTACATCCGTCCTAGAAAGAATGCTCTTCTAGGATTCAAATTTGTCCCAAAAAAGTGCTTTTCTAGCTGCACAGTACCCTAGATTCCTCTCCCTACACTATAAAGTATCTCTATATTCTCTTCCCACCACTATAAAATACCCCTAGATTCTCTTCCCACCACTATAAATACTATAGATTCCCACCTACATACACTTATTCTTAGTTTCTCCAAAACAACCTTAAAGAACATTCTTTCTGGGACGGAGGTAGTAGTACTCTGCGGCATATCGATAAATGCTCTGATCTTGAACTACGCGTCGCATCGAGTGGCAAATTATCCTACAACTTATATATTGCTTTTATACATATTAATTGTTTGACAAGAGTGCAGCAGGTATGTGAAAGGATGAGAAAAAAAAAGTGACTTCCTTTTGTTTTGTGAAATTTGGCGATTCATACATATGTTGGTAGGCGAGGGCGCCATGGATGGACCGGCCCGCTTTGAAGACTGTAGAGCAGGGAGACATGAGACATGGTCCTCGCCAGCAAACATTGCAAGTTGACGGAGGCCGGGAGCGACAAATGGAAGCTAAGCTAGATTGCATCCATTTCCATTCCCAGCTAGCATTCAATGACTGCAATTACGCCACTATCAAACCTTCTGCATGCTAGGTGTGCATGCAGGACCAGCGTAAAACCACAGAGCGTACTCATCGATTGGAGGCCTTTTTTTTTTTTTTTTTTTTTCTTTTTTTACTTTTTTAACCGCCAATGTATATATGTTTCGCTCTACGGCAATATCCTGATGCGTTCATACATGCATGTTCTTGTTTGAGTATGCCGTTCGTCGTTTCTCATCCATCGATCGGCGGTCCATGCAACCTAATACTCTTTTTGTTTCGAAATATAAGCATATAAGTTTTTGACACGGCGCCACTAAACAAGAAACTTTGACCATTAACTTTTTTTAATAATATATTATCGATTACTATGATTGTAGTGTGAAAATTGTTTTAAAATATAAATCCAACTATATCGCATATAAAACACTAAGCATCTATTCTTTTAACATAATTATTAGTTAAAAGTTACGAACGCTGATTTTTTAAATACACATAGGTCTTATATTTTGGAATGGAGGAAACATGATACATATCATATCAACGTATGTGATCGTTAACTTGAGACAAGCTGAATTGGTTGATATGTCACGCAAATTCAATAGTTCCAACTTCCAACCGAATATATAAAAATAGATCACTTGATTTATTAGAAGCTAAGCAAACACTTTCGACTGTCGTAGAAAAGAATGTCATTTTGTTCAAAACCAAAATAGAAAACGATGGTTTCGTAGTTATATGTGGGATATTCATGTTGGCCATCTTTGATAAGATTAGTGGCCTTAGTCCATACATTGATTACATAGTTCAGCACAGTCGGCAAAAGTAGAGCATGTTTTCCTTTCTTGTGTCATATTCATATTAGGACCAGACCCTTTATTGAACTGTCATTATCAACAGAATTTTTTCTGTCTAGGTTTTTGTATTACAATAATTGGGTTCTAATTGAGACACCGAGAACCAGCACATTTTTTTTTTCTGGTTCCCAATTGGAACCGACACCTAGTAGCGTTTTCCTTAGCTGGGCTTTAGAACCCGCATTAATAATATTGTGCAATTATATACCGCATCCTACTTGCATTTTTCTTGTAGGAACATATTTAAATTTTGACAATAGTAAAGACTTCAATTTTAACCATCGTGTAGATAATAATCCCAACGGCTAGAGTCATTCCTAGTATTCTGAGGCCCTAACGCGAAATTTGAACAAAGTACAAATTTAGGTAAAAATATAACACCGCAAAAAACATATAGAAGCCATATAGGGGGAAAATGATGTGAAAGTTGTCGGGGATTGAGTTCTGTCTTCCCTAAACAGTGAGCATAGTTTGATGTACCCTAGGTACCAACTCCATGTTGCTTAGGAATATGCAATTACCCAGAATGATGGTGACAAGCTGGGTTGGCTGTTGCCCGGTAGTGTATATGTTGATCAAAACTTGAGAAGACTTGGTGTCCAAGGTGATTGTCTATACGATGACCCGACCCGTGACGGTGGAATGTGTTAGGGCTACGAATTGCGTCAAGATGAGCCGCCATTTCACAGATAGTTGCCATGTATAGTTATTTTTCCGGTTTTGTACCCTTAAGCTTAGTATAAAGTAATATCCCCTCGTGCGTGAGGGTGGGAGGACGAATTAGATTTGTTCCACCTTCTCCATCGCATGTCACCATATAGATAGATCCGTCTTGAAAAAATGCCTTAATATTATAATTAAATTAATTTTATAAATAATTGTAATAGTTTATAGTGGTCAAAGTTACATTTTTGAAGACCATATCAATGTCCACAACGACTGCTTATTTAGAATTGAGGGAGTAATTTTTTCCTTTTATACTTTAATCCCTACCCTATTCCTACAATGTTGATGCTACAAATGGCATCGATCAAATGGTTCACCATTAAACATGCCTAGGCCCTCCAGTTTGTGGCCTGTACGGTTCCACACATGCCTTGGACTGGCCCTACCAACGATTACCCATAACAAATTACAAATACAATGCATTGACTCCTTTGCTCCAGATGGAAGCATGAGAAAGAGAATGCTCATTACATATCAACAGTGGCGAAGCTTGACCTGAAATTAGAATGGGTCAATTCTACATTAGCTAAGTTGGAGGGGCCAAATAGCTAAATTATATTAAAAACTTCATAAGCAGTGTTTACTAATAGTATATAATTAAGGAAAATAAATTTTGTAGTGGCTAGGGTCCACTCTGACCCTGGGAAGCTCCGCCCTTGCTTATTAAAGAGGGCTCATGGTGGCCATTCACGCCTTTTCCATGCACTGGTCGGTTAGACATGTTTGACCATCTTACACAAGGAGAATCGTCATTAAGGGCAGACTTTCTCATCAGTAATAACTGATTACTCGTTGATGGAAGTCAAATAGACTACGATCCCCCTCACCACTTCACCTCATCATTCACATGTGCCCTTTCACTTGGCACACCCTAACCCTGCCCTTTTCACACCTTGAGAATTTCCTTCCCGACCAATAAAATATGTGAGAAAAGAACACACATCGTAACGCCGACTTGATTGCGTCAGCGATAAAACCATCGTCTCGTCATGGTATGGTATCTACATAAAAGCTCCTAGCTTCGCTGCTCACCAAATTGATAGTTTTCAAGTGCAATTCTCTTGGAATTTATTTTTGAACGTACGAACTCAGTATAAATTCCTTCGAAATTTGTTTGGAGTTCCCTCTTCCTTGATCGTCCGTCACGTACTCACGTGGAAGCGCAAGTACCTGTTCTCCCAGGAGACGACTCTGTCCGTGCCCCGCCACGAACATGTGGGGCCCAGCTTCCCGTGTGAGCCGGTGTATTTTCCCCCAAAAGCCCCTGGATTATTACGTTGCTTGTCCCCTCAGAATTCAGACGTTGGGAAAGGCCGGGCGGGAGCTTCGCAAAAGTGAGCCATCATTCTCCCTGCCGGTGGGCCCCACCGCACGTGGTCCCCGCCGGGCAGTGACTTTGCGACTCAACCGAGGAGCTTTACAGAAAAGGCCTCTCCTGATTGATGCGACTCCGTCTGGAGCATTCAGACGTTGGATCCGGCCCCACACGGCAGTGGTTGGAAACATTTCGCACCAAGCCCCTCATCGTGTTGAGGGCTGCCTACTTGCAGTAAAGCCCCTAGGAAGAATCCGATCGTTAGGGAAAAGGGCCCGAAAGCGAGCACCTTCCCACTGACAGAAGGACCCCACGTGGCCACGTGTGTCAGCCAGGCCTGGCGGTGGTGCAGGCCACGCGGCCCAGCCGCCCAGGGGCAAATCGGTAACTTCGCGCGTCGTGCCACCTGTAAGCAATAAGCAAAGCATGCGTCTTTTTTATCCCGGGGAAAATCGAATTCTTTCCATTTAAACCCCCGAAAACTCATACGGGAAAAAAGGGAGAGCAATTATTTTCCATTAAAACCACCGCGGAGAAGAGTGTGTGTGTGTGACTGTGTGTGAGAGAAATCGATTCCTCATTTCCTCCTCCTCCTCCTCCTCCTCGCCTTCCTCCTCTCTCTCTCTTCACTTCTTCCGCCTCCCCAAAATCTCTCTGCTGCCCCGTCGATCTCAACCCCGCGCGGCCCGACCCTGCGTCGCGATCATTCGTGGGGCGCTTTAATCCCCTTTCCGAATTCTGTGGCCGCCAGCCTCTCCACTCGGATTCCTCCAAGATTGATCTCCTCCTCTGCTTCCAGTTCTTTCTATCTTGCTTTCTTGGTCGCATTGCTGCGGCTGCTGTGCCAATCTGTCGCCTTCGCCGCCGACGTCGTCACCTCTGGCCACTCTCTGGACTCCGTCCTGCCTGGCTCTTGCTCTGTCCAGCTTCTGTCGCCATTGCTGCCGCTCTCTCTCCTCAGCTCAGCTCAAGCCCGCGTCTTTGGAGGGGGCGTAAATGCGCGTCCTTGCGGGGGATCCCAGGCTTTCCCGCCCCAAATCTCGTCCTTGTTTCCCTGAGTTAAGAGGTGGAGATTCTTGTCCTGGTCGCAGATGAGGAGGGCGTCGTGAGTCGTGGCTCTTCTTGGGCTCCGGCTGCTCCGCTCCCCGACCTCTCCGGGGCCCCGTGCCATGGGTTTCTTGGTCCCCGTCTGCCTCCTCCAGCTGCTGTTCCTGGGCGCGGCGGCGCAGCCGCCGTCGCCGGCGAGGGTGCTGGACGCAATGCTGCAGGAGTACGCGTACCGGGCCTTCGTGCGGCCGCGCACCGGCATTGTCTACAACGGCACCGTGCCCGGCAACCTCACGGGCGTCGCGGTGTCCGTGCTCCGGCTGCGCAGCGGCAGCCTCCGGAGGAAAGGATTTGCCGAGTACTTCGAATTCACCGTGCCCACCGGCGTCATCGTGGAGCCGTACGTCGAGAGGGTGGTGCTCGTGTACCACAACCTCGGTAATTGGTCCGAGTTCTACTACCCGCTGCCCGGGTACACCTACCTCTCGCCTGTGCTCGGGCTGCTTGTCTATGACGCGGCCAACTTGTCGGCAGTGGGGTTGACAGAGCTGAGCATCGTTGCGTCGGGGAGCCCCATCTCCATAAACTTCGGTGATGTAAAGGCGGTGCCGCCAGGCGTTCCAGCACCACGGTGTGTGTGGTTTGATTTGGATGGAGTACCACAGTTCCGGGACCTAGAGGCAAGCAGCATGTGCTCGACGTATCGCCGAGGGCACTTCTCAATAGTGGTGAACTCCAGTGAGATTGCTCCTGCTCCACCGCCACCAGGCACAGTTGCCCCGCCTGTGCCGACCGCCGGAGGTGGTGCTAAGGGCAGCTCAAACTCAAAGGCATGGAAGATTGCAGGCAGCGTGGTTGGGGGTGCTATAGCATTGGGGCTGTTGGCTTCGCTTCTGCTGTGTTTGGTGAGGTACAAAAGAGAGAAAAGGTTGGAGCTGATGGAACGAAATGCAGATGCTGGGGAGACATTGCGAATGGCGCAGGTTGGGCGCACACAAGCGCCTGTTGCATTGGGGACACGAACACAACCTGTGATTGAGAGTGAGTATATTTCGTAGTTGTTTTTGAGTTTTTTGCAGAATTCAGACAACAAAGGCTCAATTGCGATGCCTGTAAAGGGGGAGGCATGGAATTGTCCATATTGATGTGGGGGCTGCGAATTGCTAGAGTTAGGACTCAAGTGCTCCATCCTTGTGGTCTGGTGCAACACATTCTTTTGGCGGATTTGTTTTGAAGTTTAGTTGTTCTGCAATGGCTATTCTGGATGTTCATAGTTGCCATGTTCATAGTGTGGAGCTCCATTCATCTCCAAGCAAGCAATGAAGAGGAGATATTTGTCATGTCAGATTTGGAATCCCTTGATTATTTTTTTGGTTGCTGTATTCAAAAGGAAGTTAGCTTAACAATAAAGCTGGGGTAATATTCATTGCACATGTCTTGGTGCCATTTGAGTGAACATTCCAGTTTGAAAATTTCAATTCGGTACCTTTTTTTTTTTGCATTTTGCCTTCTCTTGTTTAGACACCTGTTAAGATGATGTACATGTTTACTTTTTAAGTTGGTTTGGTAATTAGTCTGGTAAATTTATAGCTGCTTGTTACTTGTTTTTAACATCTGCCCCTGTCTGTAATGTATGCAGTGAAAACTGTCCAATATCTTTTTGAAAATGATTGTGTTTATGGTTAACTATTTTTGTGATGGTCGGGTGTATTGATTTATCTACGTAGAAGGATGGGCTCCAAAAATATTAGAGTGTTATGATTGATCAGTACTAAGAACTTTAGGTTGTGTACTTGTGTTGATACTGAGTTTGTAGACCCAAATTTTTAAATGGAATGGCTGAAATTTAGGCATGTAAAACAGCAAGAGAAGGTCTGGTTAATCTTGTTGTGACCAAACAACAAAATAAGGAAAAAAAAGGAACAGAGGCTAGAGACAGGAATGCTGGTTTAGCAGAAGCAAAAGCTTCTCTTTTATTACTGGTTGGACTCCCGGTTGGCCTTGGACTTGAGAGTTGAGAGTATTATATGTTCAGCTAGAGTTGTCTGTGGCACGTTAGATGATGGATGACGAAAACAAGACACATTTCATTTTAATAATTAGTGTCAAATAGTTTCATAACTGTTGTGTTTACCCTTATCTAGATTGAAGATTAAGAGTGTAACTTATCAAACCTTTTTTTGTTCCTTTTGCTTTAACAAGGCAATTTGACAAATGTATGTACTCCCAATTCACCAAAAGCTATATAGCTTGAGAACTGGCCTCAGGTCTTAACTTTCTGTGCATGGTGTGCTTCCTTTAGTCTGCATTGGTTCCTTGGTCATGGGTGCACGCTCATTTCTGTGATGGATATCATATAAGCACGAATAAATTGATAATCCCATGAAATTTGATTGCCGCTTGAAGCTTTCAAATTTGGTGCGCACAGTTGTTGACAGTTTGGTTTGAATAATGGACAATGGATGCTTTGCTCAATTGTTTGTCAGAAGCAACCTCGAGTAGTAAATTAGTAGCCCTTGATGCTTTCATAAGCATGTGTCTAGGGCAATTAGCCAGCCCTGCACACACATGTGACTGTGAGTGCACACACATCTTGCTTGGCCTTACAGCTTAAAAGGAGGCCCGGCCAAACATGCCAGCCAGCTGAGCTGAGACGGATGAAAAGCCAGAAAGAATCCTTTGGGACTTGTAACAATAATAATTAAAAAAACCCTCTTGTAGCTCCTTTTGTTTTGCTTGGCCTTTTTCCTTGGTTAATCTAGGTGCCTGCATCGCTGTGATCTACTGGATTATGAGTTGTTTTTGGTGCTATGACTTGGATTTATTACTGTAGCTGGCCTGTCACGCTGTTAATTGGTGAAAGAAATCACAGCTGTTCACCCACTGTGAACTGGAGCAGCAGGATGAATTTTCTTGGTCCCAAATGAGCAGATTTATTAGAGTTAGGCCCACTCCCAGGTATTCAGGATGAGTTCTTGATATACCAGGGGGAAAAAACATTACTTCATACCTTTGTCAAACTAGCTACCGCGTGTGTTGGTAAAAAATGGGCAGTAGATGAGTAGAGCGGTGGTCCATGGCTAAGATTGACTAGCGGCAATGGCAGAGACGATCCATGGTATTTGTCTTGGTAGAACAGTTTAATTAATTAATGAAGCCCTAGATCAGATTCCAAACAATTATTACTACTCCTGTATTGTACTGCACGAGTAAGATTGGTTCATACACGGGAATGATATCTCCTGTGCACACAATCACCTTTGGTGTATTCATGTGCCCTCGGCTGATTAAGGCTAATAGAAATAAAATGTTTTCCTTGATGGAGCGTAGCAGCAAGCAAGGTAGAGAAGAAAGCTGTGCATGTTTTTTTTTTATGTAAAAAAAACCAACATTCTCCATCTTGTCAACAGAACAGAAGTGGGCCAGTTGGGCCTATAGAACCCGATGACCCAGCCCAGCTGAGAAATCATGATAGGTCAGAAATAAGATAGGCCCTGAACTGAAAGTACCTACATAGAAGTTACATGAGAAGCGGAGTTAGGTTACAAGTCTCATTTTCCGCTCAAATACGACACGAGCCATATTTTTTTTATTTCCCATAATTTCTTATTAAAATTCAGCCAAAATTTATAATTTAATATTTGAATCGTGCTGAGAGAGCTAAAAAAGGAAAATCGTTAGGGTTTTCCAGAAATCATATGAGAAGTGGAAATCATTACGAAAAATTGGAAATCCGAAGCGACAAAAAATGAAAAACCGAAATTCAAAATTCAAAAAACTGAGAGAAAAATAGAGAAAACCTCATGCTTGAACTTTGAACCATAGAATCATATTTTCTAAACCTTGTAATACATTCTTTATAAAATGGAAGAGCTAGTGGGTGAGTGACTAGGGCACGACTTGTGCGTAAGCAAGGATCTAGGTGGTGCGACAGTGGTGAGGTAGCATGCGGGCGACACAGCAAAGCTGGACAGGAGCTTGAGGCGGCGCGCACACCGAGTGTTCGACGAAAAGACAGTTAGGTTTTGATAAAAAAAAAGCATATTTTTTATGGGAAAACCTTTTTGCATCAAAATGTTTATAACCATTGATAGTTTTTTAGACATTTTCAGTGATTTGAAATTTGATTTGAGCAGCTTTTGTTTGGGATTTTGATCCCATTCTAGTGTGATTCACTACGTCGATTCACTGAGAATTTTTTAAATTCTGATCCAGACTAACCGTTCCTTGCTTCAACATCGATCGTATATATATATGTAGTATGACCCATGTTCAGGCCAAACGGCCAAGGGAACACCTACTGCTCATTTAGGAGTATACTCCCTCCGTATCAAAATGTTTGTCACTTTTGACTTTTAAATAAACTTTTGACCATTCGTCTTATTCAAAAAAATTATGAAAATGTCATTTATTTTATTGTGACTTGTTTTATCACTAAATATATTTTAAGTATGACTTATTTTTTTTTGTTTCGAAAACTAAATTAATTTGCGTAATAACTTCGTATAGCATACATTATACGAAGTTATACGAAACAGAGTGGGCATTTTATCAAGATGAGATCAATTTGTAGTGTATTATACTTACTTAACTTTTAAAAAATAATAGGGGGAGCGCCTAGCCCTTGAGAAGCTCCGTCCTTGACAGAACTTCAACATGAAATTTTAACTTGTGGGATATCGTTGATGAACCATTTGCTAGAAAGTTAAAAACCAAGTGTTATTTACACATACGCCATTACAAAGTTTGTGGTTTACACGAATGCTACCCCATGCCACACCAACATCGCCACATGCTGACATTTTTTGTGAGTTGAAAATTGTATAACTTCAATGGAATGGATGCATAGTGTCCACTGAAACCAAATGCTTGGAACAGTATAAATGAACTTCTAACAGCAACTCAATTCATTCCCATACACCATCCGATCTAAGCCTTGACAAGCATCTCAATCTATCTACTTGGGCCCCTCCTAGGTCCTCCTCATCTACATTTGCGATTGAGGTCGCGAATGTCTCTATCCTTCCCTCCTCTCTCATCCCACGCCAGTGGGAAGCTAGCAGCATGCATGGTGGCTAGCAAGCTCCCTCCGAGCCACCATCCGGCCAGGCGAGCACAGTGGCCGCCGCCGCCGCTTCACACACAGGGGAGAGAGAGAGAGAGAGAGAGAGAGAGAGAGAGAGGGAGAGAGAGAGCAGTGCGAGAGCGGGAGAGAGGTGCAGTGAGGAAATAGGGATGCCTCGTGGACAAATTTTGTTGTATGAAATGCTGACTAGGATACCACATAAAAAACCCGCCCCCATAGAAACCACTTTGAACCTGTTACGAAGGAAAAAACTAACATCATGTATAAATATGCCTAGTTTCAGACTTTATGTACCTAAGCAATAACTCGTACCAACTTCATGTACCTATAATACAATTTACTCACATAAAAAAATGTACGCAACCAAATTATCTTACAATTTTAAGTTATAACTAGCCGAATGGGAAAGGAACAAACAAAAGTATAAAAGAAATGGATTCCTGTATGACTGTATATGTCTTCGCTCTCTGGTGCAGTATCTTATCCTCCAGCTAGCGAGGGGAGAAAGCGAAGACTCTCCAATCTGCTCGTGCTCGACCATCGCCATGCACGCACGCACGCCCTCTCAGACTCAGGACGTATCTTTCGCGCTTATCTGGTTGCACCCCGGGATACCCGGGCCCACCGAGCCGCCGACGTGGCGTCTCCCCACTGGCCTAGCGTGCGGCGCTTAGATTTTCCGGGGCCCCCAACGCTATCCTCCGACGTGGCAGGACCCTGGCCACGGCTGAGCGCAGCCGCGCGTGGGCCCCACGGGAAGGATCGCTCATCACCCGTTTACGTGGAAGGGAGGCCACCCTGACGTGGCCATCACGCTCGGCATCGACGTCTCCACTTACTTGTCCACTTATTATGGAGACTATACTGATGTTTATTTCAATTCCTTGGTTGATGCATGCAGCAGCTTCGATGCTCCATCTGCACGTCGTATTCTGTATTCATGCTCTCCTGTAATGAGCAGTGAAACGTTAGAGTTATTTTGGTTCGTGGTTTGGTTTATTTTTGTTCGGTTGAACCAAAATTTATTAATTTTTTTTATAGACTATTCAATGTAATATTTGTAATAATTTTTTTTAGGGTTGTAAGGTTTTACTTAAAGATATTAAAAAAATTTATATATTTTTTAGCTTTTTTATACCTCTTTTTAAAGGCACTTGATTTTTTGCTCAACTAACCCGAACTACGAAATAAAAAAAGAGAAGGTAGACTCCATGTCACATCGTAGTTCCTCCCCACATGGGTTATGACTTGTTTGACAGGGGTATCTACAGTATAAGCTACCGTGAAGGCGCGGGGGAGGGGATGATCTAGGGGGGAAGATGTGTCCATGTCAACTTTAAAGTCTTTAAAGTCACTTGTGTAATGGTTTTTTCCACCATAAAACATGTGTGCTTAAAGCGAGTGCTTTCGTTTTGCAGATGATCTTTTCATACAGAAATTAACAATAGCATCAAGTTCACAACAATCTTTGCTTACAAGTTACAATAAATTAATAATAGCATCATGCATGTACATAATGACATAATCTGTACGAGTTACGAGCGAGCCA
>SPJY01005961.1:802492-867427 GCA_005191435.1 Raddia distichophylla
TAGGATCTCCTCCGCAGCGGACAGATCCTGTTCGCTGTGAAGTCGCGGATGATCTCCCTGCCCGTGAGCCCGAGGCTCACGAGGGAAGCTATCTTCCGCGTCAGGTACCAATCCTCGTCGGATAGCTCCGGCCGAGGCATTGGGGTTCCCTTCGCCGGAGCCTGTCCGGTGAAGACGAGCTTGCTGTCGTCGCTCCGCTTGGTGTAGAACCACCTCGTCCACCACGCGCCCATCGAGTCGAGCAGCGGCGGGCGAGGGTACGGCGTGTCGTCGGCGGTGGCCCTGAGCTTGAGGTAGTAGCACCCAAGCGCCGAAGCGGCGGAGCTGCTCCTCATCACCGTGTAGTAGTGAAGGAACAGCCCCACCGGCGGATCGATTCCCAGATAGCCCTCGCACAGGTGTGCGAAGACGGCCATCTGGAGGATGGAGTTCGGATTGAGGTTCGTCACCTCCAATCCGCTGATGTTAAAGAAGGCCTCCACGAAGTCGCTCTCGGGAGACCTCAACCCGAACAGTGTGAACTGCTCGAAGTTGACGAACTCGTCCTCGAGCGGCTCCGGAGTTTCCTCCTCCCCGGGCAGCCTCCAGCTACCTGTGTTGACGTGCCCTTCTTCCTCCCAAATCTTCACGTCCTCCTTGGTCAAGCTAGTGTCTGAGAACTTGGCCATAACAGTTCCCAGGGTAGGACGAACAGATTTGGTGGTGGAGTTTGGTTGGTTGATGCTGAGCGCGGTTGGAATTAGGGCTTGGGAAGGCGTGAGAGCAGAAGTGGCTAGCCGCGGGCGGCTTGGGTGCTTTTATAGGCCGAAACGAGCAGCTCAGCAACGGTTTGTCACAAAACGGCTAGTTTTTACCGCAACGGCTAGGTAAAACGGTCGCCTATTTTCACTGCGCAGCGACAGGAAGTTACCGTTGGAATCTGCCAACGGCTATTTTTTCCAGTGTCTGCACTGAAGGCTGAGTGCTCTACTCGGGTAGATGTGGTTCCCTGTTCGACGCAACAGAGTTGCTCGGCACTGATCAGGTTTGTTCGGTCTCGAAACAAGTCTTGTTCGGTTGAACCATAACCTGTTCGGTCGTCTGTTACACGTATTTGTAGCAGCAATATTTCCCTCTTCGTGACTTAAGAGTCTCAAGAGGAAGACTCCACTCTAGTGAGTCCTTCCACTTGAGTCTCGGGGGCTAGCTGTCGGGGATAAAATTACGGTCCATTGCCATGGCCCATTCCCTGACAGCCCAATCGAATAGCCTACCAGGGCCCAGTTCCCTGGAAGGTTCTATATATCAGGCCCGTATGCATCCTGCCGAACAGCCTCCTGGCTGGTATGGTGCGTAACGGTCAAGGAATCGTGTTTGAGTTCGTCTCGAACAGGAGTTCTGCACGGCTACGTGTAGACCCAGACGTTGGTTTCCCGGATTGGATTAGGAGTCGTGATGCCCAGGAATTGGAGATTACCTTATCTACCGAGGGATGTACTTGGCATGGTACGAGTTCGTTACGTATTCGTAGTTAGTCCGGCCCGATTCTCCTCCGGTAGGTCTGTTCATCAACACTATATAAACCGAGCCCCTACGGCGTGTAGAGGGCACCAGATCATCGTATTGAAGCTTAGACTGCTTATTGTTCTTTTGTACACACATAATCTCGCCGAGATCTGTTCGTCTTGTCGAGGATCCTCTTGTAATCATCTTTGACATAAAGAAAGGCTGGACGTAGGGCTATTATCTCTTCGAGAGGCCTGAATCAGGATTAAAACCTTGTGTCTCCCTGTTGATCGCTGATTGCTGTTCGTGTTGTTCGGCGTGTCTCCTATCTCCCCTTCCTAAGAACCTTAGTTGACTTGAGATCAATATCTCAACCGTCGACACGATCCATACCTTCATGCACACTTATTTATATGACAAATCTTTACACTTGTTATCATCTAGGTTAATTGGCCACAAATGTGTAGCATCTCACACTTCGAAAAAAAAATTTATTGAACATGGTGAACATGGATTTATATCCACATTAAGGTCCTTGGATCTTGCTCCATGATCAATGCATGCATGCCCCTAGCTACTAGGAATACGGATCCAGAGGGCAGTAATTGCAGAGGATATGCATCCAGCTACTAGGGGGTGGAAACAGAGAATCTAAGCGAGTCAGGCTTGTTCAGGCTCAGACTCATTTCGTGAGCGAGCCAGCTCGGCTCAGCTCGCTCGGATGCCCGAGCTGAAAAGTCAGCTCGGCTCAGGCTCAGTAAAGCTCGCGAGCAGCTCGCTAGCGCTTGTGACTCGTTCGCAAAATCTCAAAGGAGAACTTATTATATAGATTTGAAATGAGCAATTGAACAGGGAATCAGATACTAGGGAGTAGCTAATTAGCTATTGCCTATTAGTTTCATATAGAAATTAGCAATAGCATTAAGTTCACAACAATCTTTGCTTACAAGTTACAATAAATTAACAATAGCATCAAGCATGTGCATAATGACATAATCTGTACGAGTTACGAGCGAGCCAAACCTAGCCCCTGCTCGTTTTTTGACCGGGCTAAAAAATGTGTTCAATTTGTGCTCGTTTGTAAATGAGCCGACTTAAGCCCGAGCTGCTTGCGAGCCACGAGTTAAAGTTCCAACCCTACTAGCACAAATAGGATCCAAGCGCCTTCAGTATGTAGGTAAAATTCTTGCACAAGGATCCAAACAATCATTTTCAAAGTGGTTTATGTTTATTTATTTAGTCAGTTTATCAATTTAGCCTCACACACAATTAAATTCAGCTCAGCCAGCTTATTTATTCAGCTCAACCACTCCGAGCATATATTTTCTAGCTCATCCAGTTTACCGATTCTTGCATACGTGGAAAAAATGATAGCATTGTCATCTCTTTCCTTCGCTCGGCCTCGGGCTCTTAAGGCATGTCATGATCAGGGCATTTACGAGACACCGTCCAAGACGGTGATGTGAGGAGAGATAGAGAACTGCATCCACATATATCGATCAGCGTTTAAAGTCTGTACAAAAGAAATTTCCACCACGGAACGTGGTGGCTGGAAACGGACGTCGAGGCTTATTTTCTTTTGCAGCAATGCGTACTCCCCAGTTTATCATCGAGGCCAACATGTTTACCATTGGATATATGGATTTGGTTGGCCCCCGTACGTACGGATCCCGTTGGGTTTGGCCACGTACGTTCTGTTCGGGGCTGAATACCATTCGGCATCAAGAACTTGTATGCTATCCAAAAGCTGAAACGTCGCTACTTCAAGCCTGCTGGACTACAGGTCTAGCGCCACCTTTGTCTATTGGTAAAGCGCTGTATTCCGCTTACATTTAGACGCTTTCATTTTCGCATGGTAAAAAAGGTCATAAAGCCAAACCTTCACTTCTATTTAATGGGAGAGAAATGCGCGCCTGCCCATGGGGATCGGGGAAGGATTTTTCAGGCTTATCTCATCCATTGTCATGCACATCCCTCCTCTCAGGTGGTCTTTCGAAAAAAAAAACCCATGCAATCGGGTCCTTCTCTTTTCTCTCTTCCTCTCCAACCCTAGCTAAGATTGGTTGGCCACCGCGCCGTTCGCCGAGGCCTTATTGCTTTTCCCTATAAAAAAACCAATTGAGAGAACAAGATCATGTGAATAAATCTTCATGCACGACCAAGAAACGATATGTTGAAGATAACGTACATGTGATAATGATGATGAATAGATAACACTGTATGTAGATAAGTGATGTTGAGTATATCCTGTATTATGTAACTAACTCAAGCTTATCAGCTGAGACTCATGCTATAAATACAAGGATCGCCCTCCAGGTTGGTGTGTGGCGAATCTATTCACCATGTCTCTGATCTCTAATCTTTATATGGTATCAGAGCCCACAGTTTTACTGCAATCTTCGCGATGTCAATTACACCTTCGTCATCTACCGCTGTTGCTCCGGCGGTCGGCAGCGCGCCGCCTGTAGGCATCGGCATGCTGCCCAACTTCAGCCACATTGTCAACGTCAAACTGACGCGCGACAACTACCTTCTATGGAAGGCACAACTACTGCCCTATCTGAGGGGACAACAGCTGCAAATAGGATCCAAGCGTCTTCAGTATGTAGGTAAAATTCTTGCACAAGGATCCAGACGACCATTTTCAAAGTGGTTTATGTTTATTTATTCAGTCAATTTATCAATTTAGCCTCACACACAATTAAATTCAGCTCAGCCAGCTTATTTATTCAGCTCAACCACTCCGAGCATATATTTTCTAGCTCATCCAGTTTACCGATTCTTGCATACGTGGAAAAAATGATAGCATTGTCATCTCTTTCCTTCGCTAACGCATGTCATGTTCAGGGCATTTACAAGACACCGTCTAAGACGGTGATGTGAGGAGGGAGAACTTCATCCACATATATCGATCAGCGTTTAAAGTCTGTACAAAAGAAATTTCCACCACGGAACGTGGTGGCTTGAAACGGACGTCGATCGAGGCTTATTTTCTTTTGCAGTAGTACGTACGTAGTCCCCAGTTTATCATCGAGGCCAACATGTTACCATTGGATGGATTTGGTAGTACGTACGTAGTCCCCAGTTTATCATCGAGGCCAACATGTTACCATTGGATGGATTTGGTTGGGCCCCGTACGGATTCCGTTCGGTTAATTTGGCCACGTACTGTTCGGGGCTGAAACCATTCGGCATCAACAATTTGGAGAAACTAGATCGTTTAATTTAGCAGAGTTGTTAAAAAAAAAGCAGAGTTTTTTAGGATTCGTATACTCCCTCCTTTTTTTTAATGTTTGATGTTTTTCATCATTCATCTTATTTAAAAATTTAACGTAAACATGAAAAAAAGTAATGCTTGATGTACCTGTATTGACAAAATAAATGATATTTACGTTTTTTTTTTCTAAATAAGACGAATGGTCAAAGTTGGGTCAAAAACGTCAAACAAAAAAGAACGGAAGGAATAATACCCAAAAGCTAGAACCAGCGGAAATGACGCTACTTCTATTCTATCGCCGCCTTTGTCTATTCGTAAAGATATGTTCCTCTTATATTTAGACGCATTCATTTTTGCATGGTAAAAAATCATAAAGCTAAACCTTCACCTCTATTTAATGGAAGAGAAATGCGCCTGCGTTTGGGGTAGAAATTTCCACCCATTGTCATGAGCATCCCCCCTCTCTCATAATATTTTGCAAAAAAAAAACTTGCTTTTAAAAGTCCTTTCATCTTTCCTCTCTTCCTCTCCGGTCCTAGCTGAGACAGAACGGCCACCGTGCTGCTTGAGCAGGGCTAACGTGGTTGCGACGAGGGGCTGGAGATGGTCATGGGCGGCGAGTGGCGTGGTGGTCGGCGGTCTCAACCCAAGTTGGAAAGGAGAGAGGAGAAATAAGTACCTTATTGTTTTTTTGGATATTGCAAGGTCTTTTTTTCTATGAAAATACCAGTTCAGACTTCAGAAAGGAGATGTGCATGGTTCTTGATGATCGACCAAGGGACGATATAAGCACAGGAATTCCTTCCCTAAGCGCGAAAGGTTTAATCAAGTTTTTTGAAACTCTCAAAGTTATTTCTTAAAGCCGTCGAGGCTCACTCGAATAAAATTTTCGACTTCTCAGAGCATTTTCAACGCTACCTCTATATTTCTCTTTTCTCATCCCTATTCATCCACTTTTCTATTATTACCCTGTCTATTGCTATATTTTTTTCTCTCTTATATTTTATTCTCTCTCTGCCACAGTGATTGTTAGGGATGAAAAAGATGTAGCATTGGGAATGTCCTCCCAGCCATTTCTCAAAACTCTTGAAGCACAGTTCTCGACAGTAGCCATTCCATTTGGCCTGAATATGAATAGTCGGCATAGGCTTACCTTGTGATCGGGATGTTGCACCTAATGTAAGAGGAGCGACCAAACAGTGTTTAGACTGACCAGAATGCCGAGCCGGATAACTGTAGATAGCATCACTAGGGAGTAGGGACGCAGAATGGAGATGTGACCATCAAGATGGAGCCTTTGTCCCCCTCTACCCTGCCACAGAAACTAGAAGAAAATGTCAAAGCAAGCAGCAGTGACCAGCAGTTGCTTAAGACTAAACTGCCATCCCCCAGTGAGCTGCAATGCAACTGGCGAGTGTGACTTGCTGACCAACCCCCAGCCACGAAAAATTGGCTTCTCTGCTCCAATGATCCAACCAGATCATGGATACTGAAAAAAAGGGAGAGATGGAGTATATATCCATGGATGAAAGCTCTTCTTCTTCTCAGAGCTTGGTTGCACTAGCCTCAACAGTGCTTCAGCTCAGCTTCAGGGCTTGAGCTCTCTCCTCTGCCGTTCATGCACGCCGCCACCAGCTCCAGCCGCATCTCTGCTTCCATGGAGAGGACCAGCCAGTGGTGAGTGCTCTTCCTAGTCTTCCCTTTCCTCTCGTCGCTTCATGAGGATATCTCGGTACTGACATGGATTGCACGATCGACGCAGGGTCTCCTCGCAGGACGTCCCGGCCGACCTCGTTGTCCGGGTCGCCGCCGATGCCGTCTTCCCTCTTCACAAGGTCGGTGCTTTCAAGCTCTGATCATGGCGACCAGTGAAGCTCTGCTCTGAACTCTTAAGTCTGATAATGGGGTCTCACCTGGGTCCTGGGGTGGATGTGTTTGGCAGGCGGTGATGGTGCCCAAGTCAGGCTACATCCGCAAGGCCGTGGCGGCGGCGCGCGCCGACCCCGCCGCCACCATCGAGCTCGACCTCGCCGTGATTCCGGGCGGCGCCGACGCGTTCGAGAAGGCAGCGCGGTACTGCTACGGCGCCAACTTCGAGATCTCCGTGCGAAACGCCGCCGCGCTGCGCTGCGCGGCGGCGTTCCTCGACCTGCAGCCGCCGGATGGCGGCCTCGCGCGCCGCGCTGACGAGTTCCTCGCGCAGGCGGCGCTCCGCACGCTGCCCGGCGCCGTCGCCGTCCTGCGCTCCTGCGAGGGGCTCCTCCCGTGGGCGGAGGAGCTCGGCGTCGCCCGGCGCGCTGCCGACGCCGTCGCGCTCAGGATCTGCAACGAGTCGCTGTTCCCGACGAGGTCGCCGCCGGGCTGGTGGGCGGTGGAGCTGGCGGCGCTCTTGCCGACGTCCTTCCACAGGGTCGTCGCGGTGCTGCGAGGCCGCCACGCCGGGCCGGAGGTCGTGGTCACCGCGGTCACCGCCTACGCGGAGATGCTGCTCGCCGACGGCCAGGCCGACCCCGTCGTGCACCGCACGCTTCTTGAGTCCATCGTCGCCGTGCTCCCCCCCGCCGAGGACGCCCCCCTCCCCGCCGCCTTCCTCTGCCACCTCCTCCACGCCGCTGTAACCGCCGAGGCCTCCGCCAAGACGTGCCGCGACCTGGAGCTCCGCGTGGCGGCGGTGCTTGACCAGGCCACCGCCGGCGACCTGCTCGGCGTCGCCCTCGACGGCGCCGGGGAGCAGGTCCGGAACGTCGACACCGTGCGCCGCATCATCGCCGCCTTCGCGGAGCAGGAAGCGTCCGGCGGCGGCGGCGCGACGAGCCGGCGGAGCCGGAGGGCGTCGCTGTCGGGGGCGGCGCCCGGCGGCGGCGCGATGCAGAAGGTGGCGAGGACGGTGGACGAGCTGGCGGCGGAGATCGCGACGGAGGAGGCGCTGCCAGTCTCCAAGTTCGTCGGCGTCGCCGGCGCTGTGCCCAAGGACGCGCGTTCCACCCACGACTCCCTGTACCGGGCCGTCGACGTCTACCTCAAGGCGCACCCAGCGCTGGACGAGATCGAACGGGAGAAGGTGTGCAGCGTCATGGACCCGCTCAAGCTGACGCACCAGGCGCGCCTCCACGCCGCCCAGAACAAGCGCCTCCCGCTGCAGGCCGTGCTCAGCGCGCTCTACTACGACCAGCTCAAGCTCCGCAGCGCCGCCGGCGACGGAGAAGACGACGGCATGCGGACGGCAGCCGGGTCGGCGCGCATGCAGGCCAGGGCCGACGCGTCGCTGGCGCGGGAGAACGAGGCGCTGCGGTCAGAGCTGGCCCGGATGCGGGCCTACGTGTCCGGCATGCAGATGCAGCACAGCAAGGGGAGCGGCTCGAGGTCGTCGTCGGCGACGGCGGCGAAGAAGACGAGCTTCCTGGGGACGGTGTCACGGACGCTGAGCCGGCTGAACCCGTTCAAGGCCGGGTGGTCCAAGGACACGTCCAGCATCGCCGACACGGCGGCCGCCATGCAGGTGCCCAAGCCCAAGAGGAGGAGGTTCTCCACTGGCTAAATAAGATGGCTTCTTGTCATCAACTTGCAAATGATGCATGCAAACTAAAGCGATTTGTGGCATGTAGTTTTATGATGTAATGCTTGGTTCTTCGAGTTTTTCTTCTTTCTTGTCTTTCAATCTGTCGGAATTGTATGTACAGTATGTTGTAGCTGGGTTACATATATACAAAACGAGCATGTGTCTCGTGCATCTGAACCATTAGGTCTATCTCTATTCTTTAATTTAACATTAAGTTTTATTTTTATTATTTTATAATCCAAATTCAAGTGTTTTTTATTGCAACGGATATAAACTCTTTCTTTTAATCTAACACATGCTCTTATTTCTATTATTTTTGTTTTGGATTTCTATATTATTTTCTTGTACCTGGTACAAACTCATTCATAATTTATGGACTCTTATTGAAATTATTGTTTAATTTTGAATTTCTATATTTTTTTTGTAGTTTATATGAATTTTTTCTTTTGATCTAATCTACTATAATCTGCACCCACGATAATAAATGGTGTAGTTTTTCTTTTTCCTTTCAATCAATGTGGGAATTTCTACGTTTTTTAGATTAATGTTGTGGCTCCGTAAAACTCGGTCTTAATTATATAATGAGCGTAATGTCTCACATAATTGAGTGGCTAGTTTTATAATTGATATTGACTATTTTTTTAATTTGAATCTATTTTTTTATTATAGTTGATAACTCCTTTTTATGGTTTTGTAGTTGCAATGAGCTTTCATTTTTATTATTCCTATTTCAAGTTTGCTTTTTATTGTACTTTGTATGCTCTCTTTATTTTAATCTAAACCGTTCTAATGTGGTCCCACTATAATCAACAGTATAGATATTTTCTTTTCTCTCTAATTAATATGGAATAGATATAAAATAATAGATAGATGCAAGCAATGTTATTGAGTTGAGTTGCTTGGTCTCGCTTCTCCAAGAACATCGGCCATGTTGCTGTTAACCGGTAATTGTGCACATAAACACACAGCTGCCGCAGTAATAAATTTACTGAATATCTACCATATCATCACCATAAGGAAAGAGTTCATCAAGTCTCATGCGCAAGAAGCAGCAAGGCATATTCAGCTGCCTGAGCTCCATAACATAATCGTGACCCCAAAATTTCACAAGTGGATGTAGTTTAGATATCTTTTGGAACTAGTGATGAGAAGTAAGAAACTTTATAGTATCTTTAAGCGCATGGAGGAAGACATCCACCTCCTCCTTGGTATTGTAGAAGTGAAGACTGGCACGGGCACTTGCCTTGATACCAAGGGTTTCATGCAAAACCTGTGCACAATGATGCCCCGACCGAATTGCTACGGCGTGCTGAAACAAATAGTCAAGGGTTATAAGTCAATTGCTAGAGCAGAAGAAAATCTATTTGGATGCAGGCTGTCAAAATCTCATAACAAATCATTTAATCCAAATAACAGCTATTATCAACAGTAATGAAAGCAAGCAAAAACGTCAGACAGAAGGAATCATTTAACCCAGGTATTTGCTATAATTAACCGTTATTTGACCTAAATAGATTTTATATAAGCAAATAATATATGAGAAAAATGATGCGTCATAACTATGCTTGGATACTGAAAGTCACCTTTTCTGGTTTGTTGTGTGATGCAAACAAAACAAGAATTCTATATGCTCTCTGATTGCAATTAAAGCTAGGCAACAAAGTGGATGCAAGAGAAACTTCTGGTTGGTAGATAAGTAAACCTAAAAGATGTACAAGTGAGAAATGAAATTCACATAAATGTTTTCTTTACGAATCTGAATAAAGGGCTCAAAGATTCTATACTCAAATTAACATTTGCATCTAAGATAAGTGGCTGAACTTCACTGTACCTGGAGATTAAGCATTTCTGCAATATCTGTTGGGTGAACATTTTCAACATTGAATGAACACAAAGAAGCACGATGATTAGTTTGCCAAGGAGCCGGACCATAGATCCGAACATTTGGAACGGAAAGAAGGCTTTCATAGAGATACGCCCCCAACTCTTTCTGGATGGAAAAAAAGAAGTGATGAGAATGCTACCATAGGCATAATGATTCATCCCAACCTTTTCCGGATAGAAGAATAAGTAAAATCCTTACAGTGAACATAAAGAATGTAAAACAATGTTGCATAGAAGAAAAACTAAAGAAAGTAAATGAAAGAAACTATATTTTTTACCTCGTATTCATGTATCCTCTGCATGCCAAACTTTGACAAATAATCTATCGCTGCTCCAAATCCAACAGTTTCTCCGATTGCAGGAGTTCCAGCCTCAAATCTTTTCAGAAATTTTATGATTAGCATATGTAGTTTTGCTAAAAAAAGATTGAATATGTAGAAAATAAATTTAAAAGGCCCAATGTTACATCAACAACAAATCAACGATATTGTAGTCCTACGCACAATATCAGGAGATAATGTCTTTGCAATGGCTCAAGCAAATAATGTCTAGTAGAGACAAACGTGGAAACCGTGTTGTATTAAGCAACTAAAAACTTCCAACATATCAGTTTCTGATAGAAAAATGTTTTGGTCAAGTCATCATTCATCAATGTTTCATTTGTCTATAATCCTGATAAAGGTCATCTTGTAAAAGGTCCTATGTAACATCAACAACAATATTGTAGTCCTACGCACAATATCAGGAGATAATGTATTTTCAATTGCTCCAGCAAATAAAGTCAAGTAGAGACAAAAATGGAAACCGTATTGTATAAAGCAACTGAAAATTTCCAACATATCAATTTCTGATAGGAAAAATGTTTTGGTCTCGTCATCTTGTTTCATTTGTGTACAATTCTGGTAAAGGTCATCTTGTAACATTCTAGGTGTGTCATATCATCATATCAAGTTGGTAGTCAATCTACATCTGTACCAATCTACCAGAACATTAAAAATAATCGGTTTTTTATTAGAAACTTGTAAGAGAAAGGCTGTTAGTGTTACACTGTATTTTGTCTAAATAAGGCCAAGAGATGGAACAGTCATGGCCACGACTCTTGATGACTTAGTCATTGTGTTCTATGATTCTATCATGTTGTAACTTTTATCACTTCGGTATTAAGATATTGTATATTCTTTACCAACTTTCTTCATATAATCCAATAGCAGATGAAGACATTCAAATTAATCTAGAAAGATTAAAACAGCCGGAAGTTACAATCTGATCACTCACCTAGAAGGAGGCTCAGCGTATGTGGATTTGTCTCGGAACACATCTACAATCATTTCACCACCACCTGTAAGGATATTAGTATTTCAGGACTTGAGCAAAACATCAACAACTTTACCTCAAACCGGAAGCCGAGGCTTAGTCATGTCTGTATTTCAATAATAATGTTAACAAACAAATTACCCTCTGATGCAGAGAGAGCAAAGTCCTTCTGTCTTGCAGTATCTTACCTAAGAAAGGCTCCATAGATGACAAGATCTCAAATTTTCCATGCAAGAACCCGACGCCTGTAGGGCCACACATCTGAGAAGTTTAGCCCAGAAATTACATGTCAATTACTGTACTATTACAAAATGACAACCAATTTAGTAACAGTGAGTCAATAGCTAAAACCTTATGGGAGGACGCAACAAGAAAATCGGCACCGAGCTGTTGAACATCAACTGGCATATGGGGAACACTTTGACAAGCATCTACAAGGACTTTAGCTCCAACTTTGTTTGAACATGTTACAATATCCTCTATAGGGAGCATTGAACCTGCAAATAATGAAGAAACATAATAGAACCATGCTCAGCATTGTGCTTTAAAGACATAAATCATGAGAAATAGAAATAAAAAAGGATCCAGCCAAGAAATATTTACCAGAAACATATATTGCACTGTAATTTACCAGTCAGATAATCAAATTATTATGCTCATCTACAGTTGATTATGTACCAAAGAAATGAAACAAATCAAATATACTTATTTGAGAAAATTGCACCATTAGTCCCCAAACTTGTTCCATCTGTGCACATAAATCCGTAAGTATCAAAACCGCTTATTTAATTACCCAAACTTACGAAACTTTTGCAATCAGGTCCATAGGCTGGTTTTTTAGGCTGGTTTGATGATGTGGACTGCCATCTCAACGCCCACGTCACATTTTTATTTTTCTTTCTTACTTTTAATGTGGGACCTACTTATCATCTCCCCCTTACCTCTCTACATCTCCTCGCATGCACGTACGTGAGAGCTCCTACATTAAAAGTAAGAAAGAAAAAAAGAAAAATGCCACGTAGGCGCGGAAATGGCAGTCTACATCACCAAAACAGACTAAAAAACCAGCCTATATAGGGATGCAAGTGGGTTGCTTCGCGGATAACCACGAGACCGCTTGCTTCATTAAAATACACTAAGCCTCACAATGCTTAGTGTATTTTTAGTGAAGCAAGCGGTCTTGCGGGTACCCGCAAAGCATCCCACTTGCATCCCTAAGCCTATAGACCTGATTGCAACGGTTTCGCAAATTTGGATACCTAAATAAGCAGTTTCGATACTTACGGATTTATGTGCACATGCGGGACAAGTTTGGGGACTAATGGTGCAATTTTCTCTATTTATTTCATTTACTATTCCATGATTAACTACCATAACTTCTGAAAAAGGCTCGAAGTCTCTTACTACTAGTTCCACCTATTTGATTTTATCACAAACAAAAAAAACCGTATGCAGACAAGAGATAACAAGAGCATATATTTTTGTTAAAGCTAAAATAAGTGCATTAGGTAAGGCATCTCAAAAACACTTCCTGAAGATTAGACAGGGCTTTAAAATTTTTCATGACCTTTAAAACAAAGCATCAACTCACCCAATACATTTGAGACATGATGAACAACAACAATCTTTGTCTTGTTTGACAGAAGATCTTTTAACTGCTCAATGTCTGGAACCTCTTCTTTAGTCAGCTCAACATACTTTAAGACAGCACCAGTCATCTGGCAAACCCGTTGCCAAGGAATGATAGCGCTGTGATGCTCCGCAACTGTAAGAATTATCTGGCCAAGAAAATAGCAGAAAAAGTTCTTACCAACAAGTAAACATAATTAGGACTGCATAAATTAATATTTGCACTGCAAGAAAGATAGGTTATGTTTAACTACATAAAGATTTTGCAAATTAATAAGCTGTAAAATGTTGAGAAAAAAGATACTGCATTAATACTTGAAAGACTAGAACAACGACAGAAGCAAAATTTTCACACGATATGCATCGACATAGGAACATAGAGTCATAGACAGAAGACAGAGTAGACAATTTTCACGGTGATACACATAAAGCATCAGCTGGGCAAAACAGAGTACTCACCTCATCTCCTTGTTTTACATTAGACAGGCCCCATGAATAGGCTACTAAATTGATAGCTTCAGTAGCATTACGAGTAAAAACAATCTCTCTGCTATCAGCTGCATTGATAAAATTTGCAACTTTTATTCTTGCAGCCTCATATGCATCGGTAGCCTTCGCACTGATGTCAATGAAATAAGTGAGCATGTCAAGAGGAGCACAATGTGTGTATATGTTTATAGATGCACAAACACAGAAAATCTGTTTGACCGAAAAAGAAAATACTGCAAAGGTAGAAAGAGCATATTACAAAGAAAAAATAATTAAGTACCTCTCTCTATTAAGAGTGCATGCAGTTAACACCAACTATCATAGAATACTAAATCTAATTAATCCCAATATATCTAATAAATCAGATAGTTACGCAAGTACCTTTGTACCTAATAAATCAGGTACTTACGAGATTCAAAGAGAAAAGCAATCACTTTAATAACTGGAAAAAAAGGTGGATGGGAATCATGAAGTGCCATTCATAGGAATGTTGTATGCATATAGTTTTGCACTGTTGGAGTGGTGCTAGATAGCACTGATACTCCTACCAAAGAAGTAGGAGTGCTGCCACCTGCACTTGTCTTTAGGGCCAATTTGAACTCATTAACCAATTGTTACATCAGGGACAAGGCCTGGAATAGCTCGCATTTTGTAATAATGAATACGCATATCAAAATTCTATTATTAAAACAAAGCTTACAGCTTTGACATCCCAATCAAGATAAAATGACAGGCATCAAAATTACCTGAGTGCATGAATGCCACGGTGAACATTTGAATTGTAAGATCGGTAATATTCATTTAAGGCTTCCATTACACTTGTAGGCTTTTGCGATGTCGCGCCATTGTCAAAGTAAACTAATTTGGCACCATCGAATTCCTGCAAGTTCAATGATAACTAATGAAAATATGAAATGACACTCGTAACTCAAATGGGAGAAGTGAATATCAAACAAACTGTAGGTTACAATAGCAGAATGCAACGTGCCAAACAGAAATCAACCCACATGGACTAACACCAATTTATCAAAGGCTCTTCCATAATCAGAAATTGCAAAAAATATGGAGCTTTAACATGCCTGACCAAATCAAAACATCATTGAGTTAAGCAAAATGCAAATCAGCTTAGAAACTGGATCGATCCGATATCAATCCATAGTTCCTACCAACAGGGGTGATCACACCAATAAAATTGATATGTTTTAAAAGCCTATGAATCTGCTTGCTAAAAAATCCCATATATCTTTCAGCAACTAATGACAAGGTTTTAGGCAGTAACAAAGCATAGCTATGCAAATGTTGCAATCAAGTATAACCAACACCATTACAGTAAAAGAAACCAATACAACCACAACGGTTGATGCAGAACAATAATAACCAAAGCCTTCTCTCCCTGCCCATGAAGCATTGATTAACCAGAGAGCAGTATAGATGAAAATACACACTAGTATGCTACTCCAAAGCTGCAACTTGTGCAGTGCCCGACACACGCAAAGGGTCAACTAAATGAAGAGCGGTTTTTGTTTCCACAAAGATTAGCTACAAATGAAATTAATACACAAGTTAAGACACACGTAACTCAAATTAAATTTAAATGATACCTGTATATGCATCTCTTACGTAGCAAGTAGAAACCAATATGCCCACAAACAAATTCAGTCAATTGAAGTGAACAATCCATTTTTTCTCTAACCAAAGCAACGTTCGCTCTCCAACACTCAACATGTATATACTGAAATTCCACCATCATGGCAGAAAAACCCACCAGAAAACTTTTTTTAAAAAAAATCACACTAACAGAGCTCTAACTCAGAAATAGTCCTTGATCAGCAGCAATGGACAGAACTGCATGATCAATTTTGCAGCAGCTACGCTGCGGATGTCAACATGTAACCTAATATCCTGGCATAAATAATGCGGAGTAGTGAATTTATTAACAGTCCGCATATGAACAAGGATGCAGCTTCATTCATCCATTAAAAAAAAAAAAGGATTACACGAGAATAATACGCAAGTGCAATCTATCCCAGTTCCCAAACCAAACTGCGGGGATGGAAGGGGGATAGGAAGGGGAGACCTGATCAAGGATGGGGAAGTCGGCTCTGGTGAGGTCGCCCAGCGCCGCCACGCGCGCTGCGCAGCGCGCCCGCCGTGGAGGGAGCGTGACGAGGGCGGCGCTGCTAGCCCCAGGGTGGCTACGGCTGCTGAGGGGGAAGGGAAAGTAGCGGAGCGCCGCCGCCGCCGTCGCCATGCGCGCCGTCGCGTCGCGGCTGGGAGTCGGGAGGGGTGGCCGGTGGAAGCGGAACAAGGCAGAGGAACCCAACGAGATAATCCCGCCGTTTACGTGCCACCGAATGGGCCAGCGTGCGGCCCATGTTTGGGGCGGCCCAATTCCTTCTCTCCCTCTCTCTCTCTTCCAACAGCCGTCTCTCCTCGCTGGACCTCATCACGGGAAACCCGGCCAGGCAGCCCGGCACGGCCGGTGCATCGGGCTGGGCTCGGACCTCAATCCGAAGCCTGGCCATCGGGTCGGGCCCAGGATTTTGGTGATCTAAACTGTGGCTGGGCTGGGCTGTCGGGCTTCGGGCCGGGCTCGGGCCCGGTTTTCAAGCCTGACGCCCTAGGACGGGCTGAGCTCGGGCTTGTTCCTCGGGACCAGGCTTTTCCAGGTCCGGAGCCAAGCTCGGTCCAGCCCAACGTTTGATCAGGTCTACTCCTCGCTGATTTGTCCCGTTGAATGGAAGGTTAATGGAGTGCCCAAACATCCACCTGATGGAGCACCTCCTCCTCATCTTGCAACATGTAGTTGAAGAAAAAAGGGACAACAGAGGAATGGATGGAAGAGGAAGCTGAATTGGGTTGAGAAACTTACAAAAAAGAGCAAGTTTAATTCTATGGAAGCAAAATCGATGACATATCTATGCAAAACTGAGAACAAAAAAAAAACTCTGGTACAAATTTTCCCTTTTTCCATTTATTGATGAGAATCTTTTTTTTTTCCATTTGAATGTTCCATTGTGCATCTTACAGATTAACCTGACAAAATTTGTAACGCGATCTGAATTCAGTGACGCTGGTTTTTTGTGCCTTTTATTTTTTCTGAACTCAACTTGTATGACAAATGAGGCTGCTGCTTAGCGGTGGCCAACAAACGAATAGGACCGGCTCGGTTCGTACCCGTTTGGTCTGATTCACTGTACAGACCGGGTCTAATGGCCCAATGGGCCAAGGTTTTGACCCAGGCATGGTTCGTACTATGAACCAAACTAGACAGCCTGATTTTAAATGGGTTGACCCATTTTGCCAAATTTTTTTGAAAAGTTAAAAAAATAGTTATATTTTTTTATAAATATTGTTATACAACAAAGAAATAAATTATATATGTTTCATACCATATCCAATTTACATGAAATAAATTTTAAAATTCATGTAAAATCCTAAAGAACCCATTTTTCAAAGTTAAAATTTTCGAAATTCAAATTTCAAAATTTCAAAATTTTAATACCAATTCAAGTGTAAATTCGAAATTCAAAATTCAAAAAAATTCAAAAAAATTGAAAGTGTGAAAAATGGGTTCTTTAGAATTTGACATGAATTTTAAGATTTGTTTCGTGTAAGTTGGATATGGTATGAAATGTTAATTGAAATAAGAAGTTAAAACTCTATCAAATTTACTGTAGCACGTACTCTGGTCGTGCCTTCATTGCACGACTCCCTCATGCGCCTCCCTGTCGGCAGCCCGTCGTGCTTTCAAAGTGCGACAGGGCAACCTGTCGTGAATTGAAAGTGCGACCGGCGCTATTTTTGTCTAAATTTCAATCCGACACATAATTTTGTATAAATGAATAAAAATAAATATAAAAAAATTAAAAATTCACAAACGAATAGGACCGGTTCGGTTCGTACCCGTTTGGTCTGATTCACTGTACAGACACCGGGTCTAATGGCCCAATGGGCCAAGGTTTTGACCCCAGGCATGGTTCGTAGTACGAATCAAACTGGACAGCCTGATTTTAAATGGGTTGACCCATTTTGCCAGAAAAAAATGAAAAAGTTTAAAAAATAGTTATATTTTTTAAAATATGTGTTATACAACAAAGAAATAACTTATATACGTCGTCGGGGATCGGATAATACCCTAATCCACGACATAGGCCTTTTTTTTCAGCGCATCGTTACGTTGGCGTATTACTGTAGCAAATTTGAGAGCCCTCAAAAAGAGGTATAAAGATTATAAAAAATAATTTAAAAATAGTTTTAGGATCTTTGGAAGGAGTACTGAAAGCCACAAAAAATCGCTAAAAATTATCACAACATATGCTATATAAAAAAATAAAATTTGCTACAGTAGTACGCAACGATACGATACGATACGATACGCTGAAAAGAATAAGGCCATAGACTCAAGAGCGTGCCCCGACCTTTATTACCTACTGATCAGTTCGACGGGTCATCGGGGATCGCAGATGGGCTCGGTTCATATAACTGGGAGCCCACGAGCCCTAAGCGCAGCTTGAGGTCGAGTTCGGGGGCGTGACGCGCCCTAAGACTCTATTTACTCGTGGCATTCACCTAACAAGGAAGAGACCTGATGTGTAATGCAAGACTAGGAGGAAGTTTCACACATATTGGAAGACTTCGGTATTAGGGTTAGGTTTCAACTGACTTGACAGGCGTAGCTATCCATAAATACCCCTTACGTGGGGCGAGGAACCCTAGAACATCTCATAGCCCCTCAAGGCTCGGCGATCTCCTCCCTGTGCCTTGGAGCATGCCCTTGTACACCATATGTGTCATAATTAACAACGGTAGGAGTAGGGCTATTACCTCGCGAGTGATTGGCATGAATCTAGTAAAACATCCTGTCAACCACCTGCGGCATGACACCATCTTCGAACGCATCGCCGGTGAGGAAGGGGGTACGACGACCCTCACAAACAACACAAGTAAGCTCGGCTTGGAGGCTACTCACCGTTTCGCGGCTTCTCTAGATTATTTTTTTGTCAAAATTACTAAATACCAGAGAAAAATCTTAAGCTCTAACGAGGCTTTCAATTTCCGTAAAAGCTTAACTGGGGCAACAAATGTGGTGGTTAATCATCAAAGAGGCACATAGATGAACTATAAGTTGTCCACTTTTGTGCAAGTTCCAGTAGAAAATATCTTGACCACCCCGCAATCATTTTTGAAAGTCTAAAAACTAATAGGCTGTTTGGTTACCTGCATTCACAAAGATTGCATCTACAAATGCGGAATTTCGCTTTTTTCTTATATTTGGTTGCCTGCATCTAGTTTTGACTCTGGCTCTATAAATGTAAGATTCTCCATGTAGTCTAACTCTGCAGAAACACAGAAAATGGGCGTTTCTCTGGATGCAGTGCATGACGGCCTCGTGTTCTGCGCAAGGAGCCACAATCGGTCACCAAATCAAGCCATGTATGAGCTGCTACGTGGCAGGTAAGTTTTCTTTTTCCTTTTTTTTGTTTGTATCTTTTTATTAGCATATCTGATTACCGAACCGATTTAAAAAATGGATTTCTGACTTTTTTCGAATAAAACTAGGCCACACTCATTATATAAATTTCAAAATATTTGCCTACTAAACACTCAATCAAACATTGTCTCTGCATCTGCACATCTCGTATCCCACCAGTCTGGCTGAGTCGGATGGGTCAGACTCATGAGAGAAGGCAACCAAATAGCCTATAAATGTAGGCAATCTGCGACCTTTTGAACCAATAAAATTCTAAAAAAGATATCCCAAAATGAGTCCAATTAAGGAAAATCGCTATGGTACCAATAACATTTTACACTTTGTTAAAATACCATTATGTTATGTCAAAGACAAGTGGGTCTGATCCCACGTGTTTATTGAAACAGTAATTGTCGGGGATAAAATCACGGCCCATTGCATGGCCCACTCCCTGACGGTCCAATCGAACAGCCTCCTAAGGCCCAGCTCCCTAGAAGGTTCTATCAGGCCCATGTGCATCCTGCCGAACAGCCTCCTGGCTGGCATGGTGCATAACGGTCTAAACCTCGTGTTCGAGTCCGACTCGAACAGAGATCTGCACGGCTACGTGAAGACCCGGGCGTGGTTTTCCGGATTGGAATAGGAGTCGTGATCCTCAAGACTTGGAGTTTACCTTATCTACCTCGGAATAAATTTGGCATGTATGAGTTCGTTATGATCTCGTAGTTAGCCCGGTCCGATTATCCTTCGGTAGGTCGGTTCATCACCACTATATAAACCAGCCCCTACGGCGTTTAGGGGGCATCCAATCCAATAACGCATTGTCGCATACTGCTCGCCGAGATCTGTTCGTCTCGTCGAGTTCCACCTTGTAATCCTCTTTGATATAAAGAAAGGCTGGACGTAGGGCTATTATCTCTCCCGAGAGGCCTGAACCAGGATAAAAACCCCTATCTCCCTGTTGCTCGTTGATCGATGTTTGGCATTGCTCGGCAAGTCTTCTATCTCCCGAGGACGGCGGCGCCGGCGCAGCCCGGCGGCTGGACGACGGGGATGGGAGACAGGATGGACAGGGCGGCGGAGCAATAGCAGAGGCGCGGGCATGGGGCAGCGACGGCGCCCTCCACGAGCAGCAACTGCCAGAGAAGGAGGCGGCTAGGTCTAATGCCCTGGTGAAAACCCGATGGCTTCACCCCCATCGGTTAAAATACCCAAGGATGGGCTGGGCTGGGCCACCGATCCAATAACGGGCCATCACACCTTAGTTGACTTAAGATCGATATCTCAACCGTCGACAGTAATAGTATTTTGGCAAGCGATTCTTTTTAGTGGTATGAGAGCAAAAGTCCATAGAATTAATCACGTTCGCTACATGTAGTTTTTTGAACATCTAATGAATGTTTTAATTGCCATTCTTTTAACGGAGAATGCCAAGTCCAAATATCATCCGAAAAGCTAATTTATGAACATACGTAGGCCCTGTTCTTTTGACCTGATTTGAATGGCTGAACGGCTGAAATGACTGAACTTTAAGAGCTTTTCGAGGTAGTCTCGAGATTCGGATCCATTTCGTTTGACTTGTTTTTTAAAGCGTTAGGAACCACCTTCAAAACAGTAAAAAAAAAAAGGACTAAAAAAACTCAAAGCATATGTTTTTTCTACACTAGATAAGTTGTTAAGCTGTTAAGCCATTAAGCTGTTAAGCTGAAAAGAACTTGGCCTTAATATGGAAAGAACCCAGGCGGAGTAACATGTCTATAACTTGCTTCTCCAGACATGGTTGACAATTCAATAATAGGTCGTTACTGGTTAATCATTTAAATCAGCATGGTGCAAGAGGTTGCATGCATCTATGATATAAAGGCATAATTAAAACAAAACCTTGTGTGGCTACTTCCGAAGGTCAAAGCAAAAGTAGGGTGTGAGCAGAGGTGGCCAACGGGTCGGCCCGATTCGGGCCCGTTTGGTTTGTTTACTATGCGAACCAGGCCAACCGGGCCAATGGGTCTGGGTCTCGGTCCAAGTTCGGTTCACACAGTAACCGAACTGAACCGGGCTGGCCTGGTTTTATATGGGTTGGTTTATTTTAATTAAAAATATCTAAATAAATTAAGAAAACCACTATATTTTACAAATATACACAATAAATTGCGTAAATAAACTATATATCATTAGAAATATATATAAATGAATATATTTAATTAAATAAATATGCTACAGTGACAAACTGAACCGGGCCAAAACCGAACCGGGCCGGCCTGACGGGCCGAGGCCTCACCAAGTTCGGTTCGGTTCACCAAACCGGGCCGGCCCGATTCGATGAGCAGTGCGGGCTGGCCTGGTTCGGCCTTGTTGGCCCGGCCCGTTTGGCCACCTCTAGGTGTGAGGTGAGCCCTTGCTACCATGACCATAGCACGTATATGTAGAGCCGAGTCCATTGTGTGGCAGTACTGCCGTTTAAAACCGAGTAAAGAGGTTATGCCTGATAAACCTGTCGTTTTAAGGCGGAAAAAGAAGAAAGATTTGACCTGTAATTTGTAAACTAGCCACTCCGTGGCCACATACAAGTGTCCTCTTGCAGCAAATGGTTAGCAGAGGATGGTTGAATGTCACACTCAGGAAGAGGTTGAGAGGGCAGCGGCTACTTGGACACGGAACGATACCAACAAACTTGAATGAAGCAGATTCTGTCAATCAAAATTATATGTCTGCGCAACAGCCAAATCAACTCATGATTATTGTAGTTGGAATGCATTTGAAACTTTCGAGAGAGGGAAAAAGAATGCATTAGGCTTTTCCTCCGCTACGATTGTAGTACTTCCTTGTGTAAGGAATGGCAACTTCTATTGACCAGAGAGATTATATTGTCTTAAACCATCATATTTCACTTCTAAAGATGTTTAATTCATAATATCTGTAACCATGTACCACGGTATGTGGATTATCCCTCACTCTGATACCACTGAGTATTTTATGAGTAGAATTAATCTAGAGGTGCAAATTACCTTTAAAAATTATTATTTTTTGCTTGGCTAATGCATAATAATGTTATTTTGACTAGAGAAAATTTGAGAAAGAGGAATTGGAGTGGAGAGCTTTCTTGTAGTTTATGTGATTGTGTTGAAACTACTAATCATTTGTTTTTCAATTGTGTGCTCATTAAAGCTATTTGCAGTATTGTGGCCTGCTAATTTTGATATAGGCTTCCAATTGTTTTGTTTCAGATATAGGCCTGTTAATATTGGTGTTTACTTGGTTCGACAGAATGTAGCCTAAGGGTAAAAAATTGGTAGGGGTTTGTATTTTGGATATTTGTTGGGCTATTTGAATTATGAAAAATAAAATGAGCTTTAGGGTGAGGTTATATTCACCTCTAACTATTCGTCATAATGCTTTGAGCCTTTTATCAAATATTGGGTTGCATTCTGAAGAGGACAGGGATATTTTGAAGGAAGGGGCAGTAGACCATCTGTCAAGTCTTCATGAAGGTGACCGGCAAATCACAACAGGAAAAAAACTCTAATTTGGTGAAGAGGAAGACCGGTCAACATCCAGAATTGAAGGAAAGAAACAGGGCTGAGAGGATGGAGATATGGGTGTTTTGTATGTACTTTTGGAGCTAAAATTAGAGAGGGGTGTTATATTTAATTTGTGCCGTGGAATCTAGAGTGTTTTGAATATGATGACTGTCTAATGACGTAATATTGGGACCGCATGGTTGTTAAACACTGTTGAAAGGTTATTTTATAACAGACCATGTAAAAATACTGTTTGGTGAAATGGAATTGGGGTGATAGCCCCTATGCAAAAAAAAAAAAAATAATACTACTGAGATATACGACGTGCTAATCCTTTCGTAGGATATATAACTGCACATACCGTAGCATCCAAAACAGATACTTTTTTACCTAGTAAATTAACCTCCATTGATCGTCAAGTCAACACTAGTCTACATATGGGGCAATGATGTTAACCTGGATGACCGGATGCAAGAGAGTCGTTGCATTAGCGGTCAACACAATAAAAAACCTAGAAAACCAATTAAAATTGGTCTTTTTCACAGCAGTAAATTAAATTAAACTTGTGACGGCGACTCCGCGGTCTTATTTTTCTTGTTCTTGACTTTGCTTGAGCAGAGAGCGCGAGCGACAGAGAGAGCCCCCGCAAAACTGAGCACAACTTGCTCATGCAGATTAGCAGTGCAATAAACTTTCCTTTGATCTGGTCAGTGGCCAGGCCGCCAGCCAGACCCCATCATGCTTGTCTCATCCCAACCCCACACCAATGCCAACGCCATCTCTCTCCTCCTCCTCTTCTTCCCCCTTGGTCCCATGACGAGCCCCCTCTCTATCCTCAGTCCTCACAAATCCTACCGGACGGACCAACCATGACCCCAGGTGGCCATTAATGGCACCATGACCTCCTCCTTCCTCGTTCCCTTCGTCCTCTGTCCTAGAATCTAGATAGCCGCCGACAGAGTTCTGTGAAGGCTCCTTCTTGGGGCGTCCGTGAAGGGGAAGGGCAAAGAGGGAGAAACGAGACGAAACTTCACGGGGTGATGCTCAGGATCATGGTCTGCCAAGAAAAAAAGGTTCTTTTTTTTCTTCCCTGTCCGTCCCCTGAATGTGGCTGTATGTTTTGCTCCTGAGTATGGTTCCTAGATCTCCAAGCGCTCCAAGATTGGATCAATCCATGTGCTTTCTTGTGATGGTTGGTGAGAAAGAGGTGGCAACTGTTCGATTCTTCAACCTGAGCTAGTTCTTGTTGCGGAGTAACTGAAGAATCCCAACACTTGTGCTGCCTGCCTATGCTAAGATATTTTGGGGGGGCGTTCCTCTTTGCTGTACATGTTTTTTATTATTTATTGTATTCTTGCTGTGATAAACTGTCTCGCTTAATATATGTGTGTGACAACGATGTTGTGATAGGGGTGTTCCATTAAATCTTAATTGATTCATTGAAGCAACTACAGAGTAGAAGTTAACTGAGTTGGTGTTTTGTCAGCAGGGAGTTGATGCCATTTGACTGAAGTGCATTTAGCTTCTATAATCGAGATATTTCCGGGGAAAGATCATTGCCATGGAAGCTCATAAGCTCCGGTTCGTTAGATGCCCGAAATGCCTCCAGCTTCTTGTTGAATACCCATCCATTCCTGTTTACCAATGCGGCGGCTGCGGTACTGTTCTTAGAGGTATAAATCAAATGATCCATCACTGGTTCCCTTAGTAAGAAATATTTCTGTTTGAAGAACAATGTTAATCATTTTTTGTTTGTAATGCAGCAAAAAATCAAGGGGTGCCTGCAATACATACTGATTCAGAATCTAGTGAACACAACAATTCCTCAAGTAGCTCGAAAGGATCCCCTCATAATAACAAATTGTTTTGCTCGGATGAACAGAAAACTGTCTCCTCCAATCCAGAGCCTAGTGCCAATGCTGTCGAGGAAAATATTTTCTCTTCTAGGGTGAATGCAAATCAAGAGATAACTATGTCCATTGGGAGGAGTGCAATACCTGGCATGCATGAGAATGAGGAAAAAATCCCCTTAGTTGATGGGAGTGTTCCAAACCCTGAGTTTATGATCAAAGAGACAAACAACAGAGAAACTGGAGCTGATCCTAGTCCTAAGCTGATGGAAAATGTAGAGGATGTTGACACGAGTGAAAATGCAAATGGGGAAAAAGGTTACACGATAGATCATGTGGATGGAAGCGTTGGTACTGAAATTGTTTCCATCCGTAGAATGGCATGTGAGGAACCACAAACTGATTCTAACAATGATATGAGAAGAGAAATAGAGAGTGTGAGCGCACAGCAGTGTTCTGTTAGTAATAAAAATGTGAACTGCAAAGAGACAGTTGAAAGGGGAAAACTCTATGAGGAAACTGAGGCTAATTCCAATAATGTGTTGATCAGAAGAGAGGAGAGGCTGCAACTGTATGAGAGTTATTGTGTTGAATCACATGAAAATCTGATTGAAGAATTGGAGAGGTCTCTATCATTTAGTGATGAAGAAGATTTTTTGGATGTAACAGACAACAATGGGCTTAATGATGCTCTCCATTATCAAATTGGTAGCCAGAGATTTTCGTCTGTGGGCAAAATGAATGATGCCTCCCGAAGTGATCCGCATGGTCGATTGATTGAAGAATTGGAGAGGTCTTTCAGTGATGCAGAAGAACCATTGGAGCAACATTTGGTGGTTGCAGACAAGGAAATTTCAGAGAAAGTACATCGTGAAGAGTATAATAACGATCCGAAGCCTTTGGATGCTGAAAGAGCAAATCCATGTGAAGGAACGATCTCTTTCTTTGATAATGAACACCTCAAATCTGAAGAGGGCCATATTGAAGATGACAATGAGACCAACTGTGTTCACGAGAATGAGCATGGTAAGGATCCACAGTCCCTGGATGCTGAAACAGAAAATTCATGTCAAGGAACCATCTCTTCGTTTGATAATTTACATCTGAAATCTGAACAAAGTTATCATATGGAAGATGACACTATTGAAGAAAAGGAAGTGGGTTATATGGAAGATGACAATGAGGCCAAGTGTGTTCATGGAAATGTGCTCGGTAAGGATCCGCAGGTTCTTGATGCCGAAAGAGCAAATAAATGTGAAGTAACCATCTCTTCCTCTGATGAGCATCCCAAATCTGAACAAAGTTTTCATCGAAATGAGCTAACAACTGATATTGCTGAAGAAAAGGAAGAAGTCCATATGGAAGATGATAATGGGACCATCTTTGTTCATGAGAATGGGCATGGTAAGGATCCACAGTTCCTTGATGCTGAAAGAGCACTTCAATGTGAAGGAACCATCTCTTCCTTCGATGGACATCTCAAATGTGAACAAGGTTCTCATGGAAACGAGCTAACAACTGACAAGACTAAAGAAAATGAAGAAAGCCATATGGAAGATGGCAATGACACCATCTTTATTCGTGATAGTGAGCATGTCGTTATGACAGAAAAAGACATCGCAGAGAAGATTCATGTGGATGTGCAAGATAAGGATCCGCATAGGGATGCTGAAATTGGAAACCTATGTGAAGAAACCATCTCTACGTTCGATGATGAGCATCTTAAATCCAGGCAAAGTTTTCAACAAATTGAGTTAATTGACAGTGGCAGTAAAGAAAAGGAAGTGGGCAATACAGAAGATGGCAGTATGACCAACTGTGTTCAAGCTGATCATGCAGCTGTTGCTGGGTTTTCAAGCTTGTCAAACAAGAGGATTCATCACAAACCGAAGAAAGAAGAGAGATCTTACAGATACAGAGCCACTCAACTTTGTCAGGGACTTTCTCTTGATTCTGAAGACTTCAGGTCAATCCAAAACTTTATTGAGTTGCAAATGGATGGGACCTCGAGTTCCATTTCAAGTGGGTCTCCCAGTCAAGGGGTTTTGTCACAAAAAACATCAAACACGTTCAAGAATATTAATCGACTTGAGCGCCTCAAGAAGATGGATGAACTAAGAGATCAGCTAAATAGGCTTTCTAGCCAGAAGGGCTTGGAGAAAAGGTATCATAACAAAGGCCTTCAGTACCAACCACAACTGAATAGCTACGATGCAGAGCGATATCTTCAAAGTGTTGACGCTGATTCCATCCCAAGTTCCTGTACTCTAGAGTCCTATTATGGTCATGGAAAGCCACCAATGTACCCCCCATCAAATACTTTCTCACCAAACCATCCATGCACTAACTGCCATTATGGACATGTGCAAACACACATGCCTTACAATTACGATGCTTGGGAGTTCAATTCGTACTATCAGTCCTCGTATGCTGGAAGTACAATTGTTGACCACCTTGACCATGAGTCAGTTAAGTCGAGCTACAAGGAGCAGAAGCGAGTGGTGAGAAAGCATATTTTGCGGCCTCTGTCTGGTGCCTCACCATTTACCATCTGCAATAGCTGTTTCAATTTGGTTCAAATGCCATCAGATATCTACTTATCAAAAACAAAGAAAGGCAAAGTACAGTGTGGTCAGTGCTCCAAGGTTCTTGTACTATCATTTCCTGCTGTATGTCACATGGACACAAAGATCTGTAATGCAATAGCACAAAAGTCAAACAAGCCAGACGGCATCATAGTCACCAAGACTGAGGATGCTGCTTATTATGTTGAGGGCCTAACAGGTGATCCTGTTAGTATGAACGAAGAATATGGGGCATCCTTCACAAGAAGCGTCTCGACACAAGCTGGATCAGGTCTGGCTGCCACACAAAGTTGCAAGAAGGTTTCTGACTCGGCACTTCATCGACTTATGGGTTATGATTCTGCAAGCCAGCTGTTACGTCACAGCAGGGTGTTTGATGATGGATATGACAGCTTCGAATCTATGGTACCAGTTTCCAACAGAGTATCCAGAAGAAAGAATATGTGAGGTCTTGCGATGAGATGTGAAGCCTTTGGTCTGTTGCAAATAGGACAGTAAGGGCAAACAATTTTGCAGTATGGTACAGCTGTACGAGTCACAGTTATGAAGACAAGCCGACACCTTGCCTGCAATTAATTCCATAAGTTTTTCAGACAAGTTCAAGTATATTTGAAGTCATTGGTTTGTCCAATTCTTCAGTAGTGGTATATATATTGTTCATTCTTGTTGTAAATTTGTCCATATTTCAGGATATAATGACATTTGTTGATTGTACTGTTACTTTGTCCATAATGGGATTTAGTTCAGCTATCATTGCTCAAGCAGAAAGATATCAAAACAGTTACGTCATGAAAGAAGCAGTGAGAATTCGTTGCATGAGAAGTGCTTCAAGCAAGGTTGACATTGTCAGTCCTTCCTGCTGGTGCTTACCCTTTTTTATTCTTCTTTGCCATCTGCAATGCATCTATGCCAATTTCCATTTGTTGCATTCCAGCATTGATAGTGGCATGCCACCAAGTGATTAAATCGAGTGGCAAAATATGCCCCTATTTCTGCTTGTGAGAGAGTGAATGTGCGTGTCCAAGGTGAAGGGGACTATTCAACCACTCTGAATTTAGATACACAAAGTGTTCTCTCCATGCGTGTTAGGATAATTATCCAGCCATGTTCCTTGTCTTCGCATAACCATGCATGGTGCATCTTGTCTCATGATTGCAATAGATAAAGCTGTTATTACAAGTTGCTACTGGACCTGATGTTAGCGTCAGGTGTCAAAGGCTCTTGACAGGCTAATACATCCATCGCTGATGGTATCAGGCCACCGTCCTAACAACCCCCGTGTCCTGGAAAGTTAGTTCATGTGTCATGCTCGAATTGTCCTGAGTGCTACAAGGCTGTTCATGTGTACAATGTGTTGCCTGAAGAAGTGAGCTATAAACTGAACTTTTTCCAGCTGGTTTTTTGGTCAAGTGTGTTGCTCATCTTCAGAGAAACATATGCCTGGATGGGCAGGAGTGATTGGTCCGCTGGATTCGGCTGCTCCCTGACGAGCTCGAATTCTGAGCAATCTGTCCCCGTACTGGTACGTGATAATTGTGTGCTACGGTGGGTGTGAATGCAGAGACCAGAAGCCGGAGGATATTAGGCTTGCACAGGTTTTAGAAACTCTGCAAAATTCGTTCTACAAATTTGGAATCGGGGGACGAACATTGTCGGTTTCAAAGCAAAGTTTCGTTGGTTTGGATGGAAATCACTTGGTTTCTAACAAAAAAAAACCAAGTGTTGATTTTGGTTTACAGTGCAAACTGCTCGGTTTACATCAACTTTGAAATTGAAAATTTTGAATTTGGATCGATAACCACACCACACCAGCAACTCCGAAACCGAGCTGTGAACTCTGGTGGGCACATGGCCGTAGTTGAGAGAAAACCAGTGGATCATTCCAGCTCCTGGACTTTGACGGCCCAAATTGTTGCTGAGGAAGCCAGGCCCAGCAAGCTACTTTGACCTGGTGTTGTGCAAGCCCAGGAAGAAAAGCTGCTGTGCAACCCATTTCTCTTGCAGGCTGCGGCCTTGCTCTCTGGCCACCCTCTCGTCTCTTTAGGCATCGTTGACCATTTCTTGCAACGGAAAAATAACATTTATTTTTGTTATTTTGAAATATCTTGTAAAAAAATCAACAATTACGAATTTATGATCTGACGGCTGATTTTTTTGGGGATGATTCATATACAGTACGGAAATAAAATAATTTTTGTTATTTAACAGGTTGAATTTTCTCGATGTTGGGTGTGCTCCTGGAATTGTAAACAGCGGCTCCCCATTTAGGTATAGCTCCAGCCTCTAGCAAACATTGCAAGCATGCCGGTGTGAGATTCCATGCATTCCCAAGTCCCAACAATCGTAATCATGTATAAGACTAGCCGCGTTACGCGCCCGTTGCGGGCGCGGCGCGCGAGCCGGACGCGAGGACAAAAAAGCGGCAGCGCGCAAGCGAACGGCAGCGGCGGAAAAAAAGGGGCAGCGCGCGAGCATGCAGAGGGCAGCACGGGCTGTGAAAAAATTCGGCAGCGCGCGGAGCCCATGGGAATCGAACCCGGGGCTCCCAAGTAGAAGCGCGGCCAGATAACCAAGTGAGCAATCCTCTCGCCGGCCTGCTATCCGGCCGCCAAAAATCATTTTATACCGAGAAAAGAAACCAACGGGCTGGATCTGCTCAGCTCGCGTGATCCGACGGCTGCGGCGGCGTCGACCGGGCAGGCGAGCCACGTGGCCGTCCGAGAGAGCTCGCGGACGGCAACTGCGTTAGTACGTACTACTAGAGGTGAAAGCTTCACCACGCTTGCGCGTGCTAGGCCTATTTGAATTCAATTTTTTAATATGTTTTAATCCTAAAAAATGAGATATAAAATTATATTCCATACAGATTATCATGTATGCTTACTATATTTCAAGCCTGATAAAAATGCATCGGCTTCAATTTTATTTCTAGATTTCTGTTTCTGTAAGTATCAAGCAAGAAATGTCAGGATGTACGTTATGCGTATTGTGGTAAATAAGATGTACCATGTAATAAACTAAAGTAATGGTTGCATTTCATATGGCCCCGGAAGGAAATTGAATAGGCATTAGACACCATTTCAGTCAGATAAAAAGGCTACAACAAAACATGTGCTGAAAGCATGGGGAAACCCGTGTAATAAATTTACTTCACATAATTTGCATGGAGCTGGCCATATCAAAAGAATAACTTCCATACTGAAGTAACAAAGAGGTAAACAACATAGGAGACGAATAGGAAAAGACAATCAGTGCTAGCAGTTGTTAAGACATAAACTGATGAAAGGTGACATATGCTTGGTTCAATTCCTTGATGTACCCATAGCATCGTGGAACCTAAGTGCTACTGCAATAAGATTTGTTTTAGCTCTAGACTTAGGTACGAAAATGGTCCTCTGCAACACAAATAAGGCAATATTAATAGGAGACGAAATTATAAGAACCCATATATAACTTCAGTTTCAGCCTAATATAATGTAATGCAAATTTCATCAAATATAGGTTAGAAGAAATTCATGATCAGATGGTCACAATAAGACAAAGAAAATCACCTCCTGAAAAAGTAGAGGAGAAACATAAATATATATTTGAAAATATGAAACAAAATAAGAATACTACAGTTTCATAGAAACTATACACTAAAATTGAGTGTGTTTTGTATGGCAAACGTCTAGATGAATGCCTTCAAATATATAGCATAAATTTGATTGATTGGCATACTGGTTTGGAATGAAACTTGAACAAACCATCATATAATGTGAGAACTCATTCCCCTAGCTTACAAAACCAGTTCAAGTGTCAAAAAAAAAAATAGTCGATAAAGTAATATACAAAAATTTCTTTACAGCCTACTTATGAATTTTATAACTTACTTTTCCTTATTGGATAAACCCAATCAACTAACTCGATCAACCCAATCAACTAACTCGATCGTTTTATGCAGTGGAGTGTTGTGGGGCTTTGTTGTTGCTTTCATGCTATTTAATATTGATGGTAATTTTTTAAAATAATTTGCTTTAAACTGTAATACATTTCTGTTTTCTCATTATCATGTGTCATACATGGCTACTTTTCTACAGGATCTAACCTGTACTTTTGGATAGCCATTCTTCCTGCTACGGTAAGTTGTAATCTGCAATTTTTTTACATTCTACAATTTACATGGTTTCTACCCAAAATGTGGTCTGAACTGGAACCCGAATTCTCTGTAGCTTGTTCTTCTAGTTGGTGCAAAGCTGCAGCATGTCATAGCAATTTTAACATCAGAAGGTGCAAGGATGAATGCATATGGACCAAGGATAATTCCGCGGGATGATCTTTTTTGGTTCAAGAAACCAGAGTTCCTCTTGTGGTTGATTCATTTCATTCTCTTCCAGGTACATTTGTGCTGCTAGTGAATCTATAGCAAAGGTTGTGGACGAAAATAAACTCATGCATGCTTCTGTTTGCTAATTGGTGCAGAATGCGTTTGAGGTGGCTTCTTTCTACTGGTTCTGTGTATCGCTCTGTCTCAGCTTTCTGTTAACATTCATGAAGATTTATGTGAAATAGTAAGGGCCAGTGACTTAAAACTCATTTTCAAGTTGGTATTAACATAGCTATATCATTGTGCTGCAGTGGCAATTTGGCTACAATCCATGCTTCATCAAGAATCACCTATTAGTATATTGCCGCCTTATATTGGGGTATGCAGTATCTGAAAGCTATCTAGTTTCTCTCCACATTTAAAATACCAAATCGAACTGCCCCCGCTTTATCACTTCATTTGTAATAAAAAAAACCCCCTAATTTGCAATTTCAGGTTTGCCGGACAGTTCCTATGCAGTTACAGTACATTGCCTGTCTATGCACTTGTTACTCAGGAATCTTATTTAGATGCCAAAAGTTTCAGAGTATCATATAGTAATTATCTGATCAATACATTTTGGTAAATTTATGAAACTAACAACATGCGTTCCATGGACCAATTGCTAAACTTTTGTTGGATTGGCAAAATCTACATGGATGTATTGTTAGTTTCGACAGAGCTGGATATGCATACAATAATTTCAATTCAATACTTCTATACGTTACCTAAAGTAGAGATTTCCAAAGCCAATCTCCCAAGCCCAGCACCATGGACTAAACATGATGGAGAACTATGTAGTTTAACAAATATATAATTTGCAAAGGCAAATCGGCAACATCACAATACATTATCACTAACCTTGGCACCAATATCACGCTGATAACTTCATAGATTAAAAACAAAACGAAGCTTTGTCATTGTGCCGTATATCATCAATAGCCTTGGCACCAACTTTGAGTACCTGAACGTTTAAGCAAAAGCACTACATTATCAATATAGGAAAGAAAACGATACATACACATATAGAAATAAATTGCTCATGAGCCAGCTAAATCTGAATTTCTTATCATACACGAAGCATATTCATCTTATGCCAACTAAAAACAACAAAGAATCCAACTCTTGCACCTAGGCCTGGTAACGGTTCTAAATCCAGTCCACACCCAGTCCAATCCATACAAACATAAGCTTTTCCCCACATGGAACCAATCCGTAAATGGATTTAAAAACTCAGACCAAAACACCTCACAAGCGCTTTGCACCCAAACCACCCCAAACCATTTAATCTTTTCGGTTTGGAACCGTTCAAATTTTTGGTCTCAGCCCATTCCAGAGGAATGGTTCTGCTTCTTTCGAGTGTTTTGCTGCTTCAAGCAATTATTGCCGTCCTAGCCGTATGTATACGGTACGGAGTACATCCAACTTTATGCATTCCGAATAGCAACCAGCCTTTAGTGTAGTAGGCATATGCGTAGGAAATTTAACGGTCCCAAGAAATACAGATAAATAGAGGATATACAAACCCATATATCTTAGTATTAGATTGCAAATCAACACATTCAAAATTACACAACAGCATACGGCCGTGACCAATGAGATGCAGATAAACAGAGAGAGATTAACTCACCGGATTGATGCTAGCTTCGAAGTTCCAAGAAATAGATCGATCCAGCAACGATCTAGCAGATTGGGGGACCTCGTTCGTCCAACGATTGAAGAGGATTTAGCGGGAGATGCAGCAACTACTAACACATAACGGCCGAGATCAAGGAAGCAGGAGGGAGCCAACAGCGATAGAGCATGGTTCCATTCCTAAACTACATTCCATACCTGTCTTTGCTCAAAGGGGACCGGGATCTCCAACCCGTTGTCCTAGCTGGGATCGCCGCTGGCGGTGGTGACGCCGATGTGCCTGCTCTCTGGCTCCTCCTCCTTGAGCGCCATCGTCACTGTCATGTTCCCCGGCCTCAGATCCATTAGCACTTTAGCAGTGCCATGGGGCTGCTGCGCAGCAGAGGCCATGGATAGGAGAAGAGCTGGGGAGGAGCAGCGACGGCGTCGGCTCTGGCCCAGGAGGAGGCTGCGGCATCGATCTGAGACAGAGGAGGTCAGTGACAGCGCTAGATCTGGCCCAGGAGGAGGCGGAGGCGGGCCCGGCGGGCCGATGGGAAGAGCCAAACGCTAGAGGTGGGGTGACGGGGAGGCGGAGCAAACCGATGCTGTCGGCGGCGGGAGGGAGTGGGGGCTTGTCCGCGAGGAGGAGGGGCGCCAAACCGCCGATGGGAGACCTACGCCGTCTCCCCGCTCCTTCCGGCGGTGCCGACGGGAGGAGGAGGAGGAGGCGCCACCGGAAGGAGCACCGGGGCAGCGGCGGATGACGGCGCCGGCCTGGAGAAGGAGTCGGAGCGCGCTGACGTAGAAATGGCAGCGCCGGCGGGTTTGAGCCTTTGAGGCGGAGCAGCCGAGGACGGGGTGAGAGTGGGTGGTGTGGGGGAGGAGGTGTGGCCCTCTCGATCGGTCCCGTGGAGAAGGTGGGGGAAGAGCAACGTGGCCAAATGAAGGCCACGGATGCCGCCGCCTTGCTGTGACCGCGCGATGAGCGTCGGACGGCTGCCGTGTTCTTGGGTGACGTGGCTACCGGAGAAGGCTAAAAGTAGCGTGGAGATGCCCAGATCGCAGGACCGATACGACTTATGTATAGTTAGGATATATATATATATATTTATAGATGCCACATTTTTTCTCCATCTTTTTTCCTCATTTTTAATTTTCTGATTCATGCGAGTATAGGACGGGTTTACGTGACCATTCATCATTTCGGATGTTTTTTTACAAAGGGATAAGGATTTATTTCTATCAAATATTCTTTTACAGAAGACCCACACCAAAATCCAAATTACAAATAATTTCACACTAAACCAAACTATAAAATAACCTAGAAAACTAGGGTTTCTTCGGACTGTTAATGCATCGAAGGATGCCACACTCCATGCCACAGTCATCCACGTCACCTCCATCCTCATCCACACAGGGAGATGGAGAAGAAGATCAAGATTAGTAATAGTGGTGACAACCTACATACCATCATTGCCACACTAGAGGAAGAAGAAACCAAGCACCCGCTACTGAACATTGCCGCCATCATCGCCGAGGTTGCCAATGCTTGAAATCGGCCTAAATCATCCCGAATCTTACCCCTTCAAGGACTATACTAATACGAATTACCCTCTAGTGACGGTATCTCAAACGCACAATGCCACTGACGCCTTACATGATGAGTCTCTCCTCTTTCTTCATCCGCGTCAACAACAACTCAGAGAGATCTCTTATTAGCTAAGGCCCTGTTCTTTTGAGCTAATCTGAAGGGCTGAACGGCTGAAATGACTAAACTTCGAGAGTTTCTCGAGGTAGTCTTGAGATTTGGATACATTTCGTTTGACTTGCTTTTTAAAACGTTTGAACCCACCTTCAAAACAACGAAAAAACAGACTCAAAAAACTCAAATCATATGTGTTTTTAAAATGTAGATAAGTCGTTAAGTTGAAAAGAACTAGGCCTAAATCGAATATCCAAACGCGCGGGGTTTAGAAACTCGACACCGGTTCCAACCCTATAAACTCTTCAACAAAGTAGGACACAAAAACGGAGAAGCCTGGAGGTCTCCAAGCGACCCCAAGCTGCACGACGCTGAGGAAGGCACCGATGATGGAGGGGTTAACCGATATCATCATTCCCCACTGGTTGCGTCGCTTCAGTTGTCACTCATATATGTTTTCCTCATCTCTTTTCCAGCCAATTTTTTGGATGGTTTGTTGTTAGACCTAAAGTTGGTGCTTTGAAGTTACACCCCTCTACGTTAAAATAATGTGTGAACCAGGACCAACGTGTCATTGTAACATCCCAATTTTCAAAAACCCTAATTCAGGGCATATACATTTCATGTGCATAAAATTTTAAAATTTTACGTGTAATGGTGCATATTATATTCTAAAACTAAATTTAAAATTTTGTATTTCAAAAAAATATGGCAATGGTTAAAGTCATATTTTGATAAAATAAATAATTTTATTTTGAAATTTTATAAATAAGTATTTGCCAAAAACCAGAAGAGTATTTTGGTAATTAATATTGTAGTTTGGTGAGGACTCGGGGAACGACGAGGACTTGGGGAGCGGCGAGGGCTCGCGGAGCGACGAGGACTCGCGGAACGGCGGGGAGGACTCGCGGAACGACGAGGGCTCGGGGAGCGGATCTCCGACCTCCTCCTCATCGCGGCTGAAACTGGGGAGGAGGAGGGGACGCTGACAGCGCGGGCCCACCTGGCAGTGGCGCCGCACTCGCAGGAGCGGGAGGAGGCAGCGGTGGGAATGGGCCGGCGCGGTGGTTGCGGCCCATCCACAGAGGAGAAAGAGTGGTGGGGAAAAGAGAGGCTGAGTGGGATTGGGCCGGTTCGGGCCGAGGAGAAAATAAGGTCCTTTTGAATTTCTGGTTTCCAAAGAACTTTTATTTTCCAATATCCTTTTTAGACATATTAATACTTTTAGGAAAATATAATTTTGTCTTCCCAACATTCCAATTAGCTCAACATGGGATTTGGCTTTAAGGAAATATAATATTCACATTAAACAAATTATTAAATTTTTCCACCAAGGGTGCATGCTTTGAAGGGTTTAAATCAATTTTCCAATTTAAATGCAATGCATGCAATGATGATGATGCCATGGTGCAATATACAATAAATATTTTATGATTTTAAAATTATGCAATTTAGGAAATTATTAACGTGCCAAATTGGGTTTAAAATTTGGGATGTTACATCATTGTTGACTTTTTCCCTACAATTTTTGTTGATCATATTGTTGCCTAGATTTCTAAATGATTTTCTAGATTTGCTAAGTGCATATTATATTAAAATGTAAAAATGCTAGTTGATTAGGCTGATTAGTTAAATGCCTAGAAAATTTATTATTATCGTATAAACCTGATCCTTGTCAACCGTAGGAATATATATCTTACTTATTGCCATTTCATTGCTTAGATGATCGTTAAATGCTTAGCCCGACTATTTATTATTTGTAGTGGTCACTATTATTTCATGTGAACTGCAATGCTTGAAATGCGTGATTTAAAGGCAGTTGACATTGCCGTGTTTGATAAAATGGGACTATTGGGGGTACAATAGTTGGTATTGTAAAAGGAAAATTATTTTCGAAAAACCCTGATTTGGGTGGATGGTTGTATGGATTGGTGCAATACGCATGAGATTTGGGCTCAGTGTGGGAACCACCCAAATCATTTAGGACCGAGTCCTTGAGGTAGACAAACTACGTTCAACAATGCGACCATGAGTGCTGGTATGGGCAGGCCCTGGTCGAGTACCCTGCGAGTTCTTAGTTTGGGCATCTCACATGGTGGAACAGGGAGCGTAGAATCCGTAGCACACGGTGTCACGCAGACTATGAACCTATTGGCGCAAGAGGGGGCCGCTGGCAACTGGGTACCAGCCCAGAGGTGGAATCCTTAGCGGAGATGCAACCTCAGCAGAGTGTAAAACTGTCTAGACAGCCGTGCCCACGGTCAAAGGCGGGCGACGGAGCGCTGCCTCATGGTAGTCTTTCAACTTTTGATTTCAAAATGGCGTTTTAAAGTGGAAACACGACAGGACATCGTGAGATTTGTTTTGGGCCTTCGCAGCAGGACGCTGTGGAGTGACTGCTATTGCATGGCAGGGGCCATGAGTTGATAGGGCAGTTAGCCCTGAGATGTTCAGATTCACATGGCAGGTGCCATGAGCTTATGAGCTTGGCATGGCAGGACGCCATGAGACTTTTGTTTGACTCGGCAGGTAGCCCTGAGTCCTGTTACGACATGGCAAGTAGCCATAAGTTGACCTTGGTGGGTTAAAACCGGTAGGTAGCCGGAGTTTCAAAAGAAAAGAAATTTGTTTTACTATTCTTAACTCTTTTTGGAAATTCCAAAGATATAGGGAAAAAATGTAAAGTTGGCTTTCCGCAAAAGAAACCCTAATCCCTCATTTGATAAGCCCCCATATGCATGTGTCAATTTGGCTTGCGAGTATTTGCACATATACTCACCCTCGCGTTCACTCGCGGGGCTGCTCATTCCAACTAGCAGGTTCGAAGTCTCAGAGTTACTACCCGGACGACATTGAGCCTGAAGACGACGGCTTCGCCGATGGTGTTCAGGACGTGAATTTCTCCGACGTCTAGGATTGCTACTACAGCCTTTCCTGTAGGCTTGTGTTGGAGATTTCTTTTGAATTTTACTATGTACCATGCTTCCGCAGTTATATGGCCTGCGTGCCAGACTTTTGTATTATGAGCCTTAATGGCAGCACTTTGATGTAATATTTAATGTTTTAATGAGAATGGTTATGATCCAAGTTCTGAAAATTTGTGTGTACTAGCTACTGATCCAGGGACTAGTACAGTAATGCACAGCAGGGACTCGACTTCGTTCAGGCGGGTCCTGACAGTCATTGTCACCTTGAGTAGTCTTGGCATATCTAGAAATTAAAATTAGCTTTGGAAGTGGTATGTATGTGAATCAATCCAATTTTAAAAAGCACAAATTCTAGCGCCGCAACCGCCGACCCACACCCTCCTCTCTCTCCCCTCCCTCGGTCCCCGACCACACCTCCCCTTCTCCATTGCTGGCGGCCTGCTAGCAATGAGCACATGAGGTTCCCAACCTATGGGGCGCCAACAACGGAGGTGGCTTGTGGGTTGTTTAGGATGGGAGTGGTTTTTGACAGGCTTCTCGCGCGTGGTTTCTCGACTTCTTCAATCTTTCAAAGGCTTTTGGTCCTTAGCGATGGTTCTTGGGTCGGTGACATTGTTTCCACTCTCAGGTACCAGATGTTTCTCCCCCTCACCATGTTCATCTTTGTAGAGGCCTTGCAGTGGAGGTTGTAGTGCAAAGAAGAGGGCCAAGACACTCTTTTGCTGCCAATCTTTTCTGTGTTATGGCCTTCCCTGGTTAGCGGCGGCGATGTGGTATTCGGACATATTGCTTGAGCTTGCTAATGGTGAAGGCATTGCTAAGGTGGACACAATTGGGGTTCCCCGGTTTCACAGATCTTCCACTTATCCGAAGAAAACCGTTGTCGCATTGCCATGGCGCGGGTTGTTGGTGGAACCCCTTTGCTTCAAAATCTATTGTGGGTATGGTTGAATGAGCTTGTTTCTGCTGGCTGGTGCAAGTTGCGGTGTCCCTCCCCATTGCGGGACGCGTTCTAGAGTGAGCTGCAGCTTACTTTTCTTAGAACAATAGAATTTTTACTAGATATTTCACTAAAGCTTATAATCATAGCTAGGAAAGCTATTACGATGTAATAGCACATATTGAACCAACACCTAATTGAAGCTGTATTAAGATCAACTTGCACTCCTCTCACTTAGCATGCATGGTACATGGCTTGCTATAGTACTCCCTCAGTTTTTTTTATTTGACGCATTTGACTTTTTAACAAATCTTTGACCATTCGTCTTCTTAAAAAATTTAGTGCAAACATGCAAAAAAATATAATTCAAGCTTAAAATACCTTTAATGATAAAACAAATCACAACAAAATAAATGATATCTATATTTTTTTTAATAAGACGAATGGTCGAAGACGTGCTCAAAAGTCAAAAGCATAAATAAGAAAAAATGGAGGGATTATCATACTAGGAGCTTTTTCACGTTTTGAAAGGCATGTTTTTTTCTTTACCGGAGATGATGCACAAAAATCACAATTCAACTTTTCTCTAGTTCTTCTCTTATCTGCCTGCATCGACCGCATCTGTAGATTGGCAAAAGCATTTGGCGTTGTCATGCAGAGAAACTCTACATTGGCAACCCAACATAAAATTCTCACCATAGTGGGACACAAATCTCAATAGCTCACGAACAAATCTTAGATCACGGGTATGAACCTACCAAATACATCACCGAGGAGGTTGCCAAAGACAGACATCACACCGTGTAGTCGTCGAAGGGAACTTATTACAATATTAAACTGTTGCCATAAAAGAATATGACGAATATCGAACCTTAACCCTATAAAATTGGATTCGATAAAAAAGTTGAAATTTCAAGACAAAAGGGTCCCATACTCCCATCGTCTCCCTAACTTCGACGAGACTATGGAAATTAGAGAGATGAGGGGATCGACGAGCCTGTTCTTTGAGTTGCCGTTCTCTTTCTTCTTTCACCGCCACCGCCTCTTGTTTCATTTCATATGCAGATATGCATGACAACTGATAGCTCTAGCTGGGGCTCGAGAAATGGTATCTTTGTATTAAACTAGCATGGTTGATGCGCCCCGTGACGCGTTGTATTAGTTTTATAAGACACAAGCGCGTGTGATTTCGCGGGAGGAAAACCAGGCATTAGTTTTGTTTTATCTCCCGTTATTTCTTATTTTTTAAAAAATGTCTAAATCTTTTTATTTGCCATTATCATGATATTACACTTGCATTTTATAAAGTTTTTTTCCAAATTTTTTTGTTAGACAAAAAGTTAGAATAAGAAAAAGAATTAATTATTTCTTAATTCAATTATTTATGAATCCTATTTTTAAAAAAATGTCTAAATTTTTTTATGAACATCTATATGAAATTATGGTTTTGTATGCTTTTAACTATAGTTATATTTTTTGAAATTTATTTTTTTATTCCTATTATTTTTAATTCATTTTTTTAATGTTTTACACTTTAATACTTAAATTTATTTATGGGCCTTTATCATGAATTTTTGTTGCATTTTTTTATTTGTGTTGGATTTTTCCCGATGTGTTCTTTGTACAGGCATGTTCCATTTTTTTAGTTTTTCAATTGTTTTGATTTTTTGTGACCTAAAAAAAGAAATAAAAATGGGGGGAAGGATAACATTAAATCTAGGATAAAAGTTTATTTTTTATTTCTTCTATTGATTAATTCATTTCATAGAATTTAACATTTCTATTACTTAAATTGATTTATGTACCTTTATCATGTTTTTTGGTATTTTTTATTAATTTTGTTTTTTTCCTGTATATTCTTTGTGCATGCATGGTTTCAATTTTTTGATTTTTTGAATTTGTTGATTTTTTGTGACCTAAAAAAAAGAAATAAAAATGGGGGAAGGATAACATTAAATCTAGGATAAAAAATAACTGTGTACGCATGTTATTTTTTGCATGGTTATATTTTTCAAAGTTTATTTTTTATTTCTATTATTTCTTAATTCATTTCATAGAATTTAACATTTCTAATACTTAAATTTATTTATGTACCTTTATCATTTTTTTTGCATTTTTATTTTTTGTATTTTTTTCCTGTATGTTCTTTGTGCATGCACGGTTTCAATTTTTTGATTTTTGAATTTGTTGGATTTTTTGTGACCTAGAAAAAAGAAATGAAAAATGTGGAGAAATAAAATTCTAAATCCAAGATAAAAAATAAATTTATATGTATGTTATTTTGATGCATGGTTAAAATTTGGAGAAATGGGGGACGAGGGCAGGATTCGTACCGCGAACCATTGGGACAATGGCTAGCTCATCTAACCAATCGGCCAAAGCATTTGCTTTGTCACTTGGCTCGAGCAACATATTGTTTTATATATTAGTTTTATATGTACGGCCAGATCTTGCGAAATGTGGCCATCTTATCAGAACAAACGGTCACGATTCCGTACGACGTGGCTTAGCCACAAAAAAGGGCGATAACATAGAACTGATTTTTTGGGTATTATAATTAGTATAAACGAGTGTGCTTGGCCTATATTAATGAAATGTCGTCTGCTTGATTAAAAAAGCAGGGATTTGTTGGAACGTGACTACGTGAGGCACGAGGGCACATGGCGTACATTCATGCAGCAGATGACAAGCCTAGCGAGAATCAAGCGCTGTAGCTTTCCTAAGACCAAGTTGGTGCACTGTCGCATTCTTTACTCGGGCACATGGACCAGACTGATGGAAAGCTGGCAGACGTAGGTACATGCGTGGACTAGCAACTGGACTTGTTCGATCGCTGGTCAGTGGTCAGTAAGCACTCTCTCCTCTGTCTCCATCGTACTCATATAATACTGTGGGTGAAAATAAAAACGCCTACAAATTAAGACCCAGTTCTTTTCAGCTTAACAGTTTAACGACTTATCTATGTTTTAAAAAGCATATGTTTTGAGTTTTTAAAGTTCGTTTTTTCGTTGTTTTGAATATGGGTCCTAATGCTTTAAAAGGCAAGTCAAACGGAATGGATCCTTTTTTCGAGACTATCTCGAGAAATGTTTGAAATTCAGTCATTTTAGCCGTTCAGCTGTTCAGCCGTTAAGATCAGTTCAAAAGAACAGGGTCTAAATATATCATGAATAGTGGTGAGCCCTCGACAGACAACATTGGTGAAAGATGAAAAAAATACTGTAAATAATTTCTAATTTTTTTTAAAAGCAACATTAAGACTTGAGAAAAATGCTACAAAACCACAAGGTATTTCCTTTAAAGAAAACAAATCAGAGCTACAATGGTATAGAGTTTTTTTTTTCTCCCTTGGAGGGCTTCGAATCTCGCATGATTTTTGAAGCACCGTCACCGTGCATGTTTGTGTGGTGAGAAAACGCGTGCGTCCACCGGTCCACCCCCCTCGTGCATCACGCATGCAGCAGCCATCCAACATCCCGGGGCCGGGGGCTCTCCCGGGTGGGCTCCACACGTAAAAAGCTACCTCCATGAAGTGGCTGCCATGTGGACCAGGGCGATGGATACATGCAACTAGATTTCTTCTTCTTCTTCGTTTTTTTTTTGACAATCTAGCAGAAGTCATTATCTCCTCAGATACTTCAGCTATATTTATAGCGCTCAACTCCCGCCATGGCCGCAGCACCAAGTTGCCTCAAGAGCGAGGCGAGCTCGCTGATTCAGTCGCCAGCAGCCCAGCAGTGCCACTGCCACGCGCGCGGCGGCAGCAGAGGTACGGCGGTGGAGCTGGCCATGGTGGCGCGCCCGCTGCCGCCGCCGCCTCCGAGCGGCGGCGCCGTCGCTACGCCATGGCCGTCGTCGGAGCTCGTTGCCAAGCTGTTGGACGTCGACGTCGAGTACTGCCCCGTGAAGGCGCCGGCGTACGGTGGGGGGCGGCGCCGCCGGGACGAGGAGGAGGAGGAGGAGATGCCCAATCTTGATCGCTGTAATAAGAGATCAAGGTACCGCGCGTGCGTACGCGCCGTCGGTAAACCAAGCCTCCAATCCCTCTATGTCGATACGTCATGAATGCATGTCACATGCATGCATGCAGGAGGAAGAAGGGAGAGACGACCGCGACGCTTGCGACAACGGTTCCAGATTTCGACGGATTCCAGTGGAAGAAGTACGGGCAGAAGCAAATCGAAGGTGCTAAATACCCTAGGTAAATTAATTTTCTGCATATCACTAGCTAATGGAGCAGTAAGTAAGTAAGTAAGGACGCATCTAAATGAATCTTGGTCTGCAGGAGGTACTACAGGTGCACCCACAGCACGGACCAAGGCTGCCCCGCCAAAAAGATGGTGCAACGCCTCGACGGCGGCGGCGGCGGCGGCGGCGCTGCCCCGGAGTACACGGTGGTGTACATCGCGGAGCACACCTGCAGGACGGTGGAGCCGGTGGCGGCGCCGGTGATCCTAGAGACCACCGTCCGTACCAACGACGACGTCAAGCCCGCATCTCATGGCAACGATAGCTGTGCTGCCGTTGGCGGCTCGTCCAGCACCGCCGCCTGCGCCGGGGAGGGATCTCCGGCGACCTCGTCGGACATCGCATGGTCGTGGAGCCGTAGCGGCGCCGCCGACGATGATTCGGGCGAGTACGGTTGCTATTGCTACCCGCCGCACGTCGACGTCGGCGCCGGGTTCTTCGCCGGCTGGAACACGGCGCCGGAGGATGAGGACACTGCTTTGCTCCGGTCGCCGGTGCACGGTTGGATCCACGAGCTGCTCTGCGACGAGCAGATCAACATTCCCGGCAACTGCCTGCAGCAGCTGTTTGGCATCTAGTTAGTTAATTAGCTCTCTCCGCCCATGAAAGCATCGATCAAAAGAGTGGATTTTCCCAGGTATGCGGCTTCAGCACCCGGCGACCATCGAACAACGATTTTTTTCATGTAGAAACATGTTTAAATTGGCTGAGCTGAATAAATAAGTCAGCTAAACTGAAGCTAGCTGTATGCGAGACTAGGAGGACTGAACAAATAAGGTTAAACCATCTGAACATCCTGAAATACTCTTATGAAAAACCATTAACTTAAAAAATAATCATTTTTCTAAAGAAACATCATACGAAATAAAATTTTATGTAAGTATGAAATTTGGTGTGAATATGATGATCGGGACATGACAGGCACCTTGGGGAATTTCCCTGTACATCGGAGGATCAGACCGGACCACGTAGACGCGAGTTTCACGATTATATCATGACGTCACCGTGCTGACGTCACTCCTGTCGTGGGCAGGCAGTGATGCACCTCAGCCCTCAATTAATGCTGGAGCTGCGACGGCCAACTACTGGCCTTCGTCGACGTCGTCAGTTACCTTCTTTCGGTTGACTGCGGCCCTCTTTGATTAGTTTTAGTTTTAGTTTTTGTTGAAAAAATTTGACCACCTTTGAAAATGGTATGAAAAGGAAAGAAACATCATACGAAATAAAATTTTATTTAAGTATAAAATTTGGAGTGAATCTGATGATCGGGAGTCGGGACATGACAGGCACCTTGGGAATTTCCCTGTACATCGGAGGATCAGACCGGACCAAGACGCGAGTTTCACGATTATATCATGACGTCACCGTGCTGACGTCACTCTTGTCGTGGGCATGCAGTGATGCACCTCAGCCCTCAATTAATGCTGGAGCTACGACGGCCGACCACTGGCCTGCGTCGACGTCGTCAGTTGCCTTCTTTCGGTTGACTGCGTACGTACGTGGCTGCTTCTTTTCCAGTAGTCCCATCGATCGTTGCTGCATTGCTAGGAGCGTGGCATAATTATTATCCTGCGAATATGGGTCGAAAGCCGAATTGCATTATCAAATATCGTGTCTCCGGTATCGTTCAAATCTAGTTTCGCCTTCCAATTTTTATAACATATACATATAATAAGTAGGAAACATATCCCGCACAATCCACTAATGTGTGCACTCCTGCCATCCTTGTTTAGAGGCTGGAGGATGGCAACCCAACGACCTTGCGCCCCGTCCAGGCACATTTGCGCTTACGCGCCTGCCTCGCTGCCCACGTACGATGAAAATTTTTGAAAACCCCTAACTCCTCTCCTGTCTCACACAATGGAGATCCAAATTAATCTCACACCTCTTGTCTCCACCTTCTCAATCTGTAGTGTGCGCCTTTCAATACCTCAGTCGTCGATCGCCGCTTCTCTACTCAGCCGCCTCTCCCACGTAGTTGATCACCTCTCCTTCGATTAGCTGCTCCTTTCTCTCCTCCTTCACACCTCTCCCTTGATGAGCTACTCCTTTCTTGCCTCCTTCCACTACACCAAAAGGCCTCATATATGGTGGCTCATATGTGCCAATTCGTTATGAACTAACACAGATGAGATTGTTTGTACCGGCTCGTAAGCTTTGAGAGACAGGGCGAGCACATCCGTGTTGTTTTGAGCAATGGACTAACATACATGATAATTTATCTACATTGGTTCATGGCTATAACTGGCACCTATGTATTTGTGTCGGTTCTATCCACGAATAGGCATAAACAAGTAGGCTACATTTGTGCCGGTGCATGGCTAGAATTGGCAAAGATGTATGCGTGCTGTGGTTTTGTTTATTATTTAGGGAAGATGTTTACATTGATTATGTTTACAAGATATAATTTGTCTCAAAGTGGAGTTTGCTTATATACGGATCCTTATAGATATTGATTCCGAGTTTGACCTAGGTTGTCGTTATAAATACCACTTGTAAGCCGCATGGAAAAAATGATCACATTGTAAAAAAAATCTAGTGACTTGGACTGTGCCGTTGATCACCATTGGATTCCCCTTTATAATAGAGATAATACTATAAGAATATAGCATTTGATATGTTTTTTTATAATATTACAATATTATATGCAGTAACATAAAGGCGTTTTTAGTGCTAAATGCCCATTGAATGATAACATATTAACATCATATCTGAGCCATCAAATTCATGAGAAACAGTTTAGACATAGGAAGGTGGAAACACCCATTTTCACTTAAACACTTTCACAAAAACCTCCTTACTTTTTAAGTGGGAAAGAGGATTACACCTCTCCACAACTCCAGATATGAGTCTCTTTTCATGGATCTCATGATCCAGATCTAATGTTAACATTTTCGTATCCAATGGATATAAATATATTTGTTGCCTAGCATAAATATAAGAATAAAACATTCAATATACTTTTTTATAATATTATAGTAACATAAAAAAATTAATAATAGAAAAATTAACTCACAAATGGTAGAACGTGGAAAACGAGAAACGTCATTTACGAAGACCATACGGAAAATATTGTTTTTCTTAAAAGAAAGCCTAACAAAAAGAGGTGGACCACTGAATCGAACTTCAAACCGGGCCGCGTTTCGAACAATTTTTCTAGCCCAACTAAATCTTGTTCGACTTTCAAGAGTATGATACGAAACGCAGAAAGAGCCAAATTAGGCCGGCCCAATGTTTACTGATTTGGTTTGATTGGGATTTTGATACTCTCTTTTTAATAGGGAAGGTTTTATTTATCAAAAGAGTAGAAATGATCCTTGTAGAGCCTCTTATTAGAGGGTACAAAACTCACTCCCTAACTCATAAAATCTAGACTAACATGCACGCACACGCTTGCGCTTGAACACACGCTAGAAACAGCAACTGCCCCATGAGACAATAATTAGGCATCAAGGCACAAATCTAGAAAAATATTAGAAAAATGCGACACACAGAGCCAAGCATGGGGTTTAAACTCTGGTGGGTAGCGCTGCCACTGCAGCCTCTACCACTAGACCAAAGCCTCGTCCGCCTTCTAGAGCCTCTTGGCCAAACCAAAAAGACACTGAGGAGAACGCCCTAACTTACAATACATTCGAATTATTCTAAGAGCTCCAACAACGCCAATTGGCCACCTTTTTTCCACCGGCCAAGACCACATCAAAGTTTTCAAGAAGAAATCCACCCACCAAGCAGCCGTTGGAATGAAAGATCTAAACAAAGCTTAAGGGATCTTCTGTGAAGGCTTGTCATAAGGAAGTGTCGGGATCAAGACTTACCCTTAATAAAGGGGTTCCACCCTCTGTTAAGAGGGAACACACCTTAATAAAGGGACCCGAGCTGCACTTCACAAGGATCCATTGCACCGAGCTGTGCCGAGCCTCCTCGATTCGATGCTCTTGGAGCCCCTCCCAAGCTTATCCGAGCCGCCCTCAGTTCTAGTTGCTTTAGATGGTGGCTTGATAAAGAAGGTAGTTCCTGCCAAACGAGAAGGCCAAAAAAAAGAAGAAACGCTCTACGCTAATATGTCACGGCTATAGAACGAGGGGCGTCCCAAACGCATGAGCAGCCGTTTCGGTAGGCCCGCCAAGCACGTCCCACCCAATGGAATGGGTGAGTCAGACGAAACAACCAAAAGCGGCAGCAGCAAACCCGAGCACTAGCAGGAACTACCCCGGTGAGCAACCTCTACTGTAGGTTCCACAAGGTCTGTAACCACAGCCTCCAAAACTGCCACACATAGGTGGCGTGGCTGGAGGATTTCTACATTGGCTGTATGAAATGCCGACCCTTTGGGCTAGGGCACCTCAAAACGAAGGACTCCCTGACGGTTGTGACGACGATGGGACACCTACCAAGGGCTCCACGGCCACATCATCATCATCTTTGGTGCCTTCTCTGCCTACACTTCCCAACGCTGGCTCAAGGCTACAGCCCGGGAGGTCTGCCAGATTGACTAGGGTAGGTCGACCTCTGATCCGCTCTGCTGGTTAGCACAAGCCCTAACGTTCTGTGGGGAGGACTGATCCCCTAGAATGATCAAACCCCAGCGTCTCCCCGCTTGTCCTCTACCCAACCATTAGCAACACAAGGGTTGACCGTGTTCGGGTTGAGGGAGGCAGTTCGCTGGACATCATCATAGCTAGGGTTCTAGAGGAGATGCAGGTACCATGCTCAAAGATAATAAAATGTCTCTGTCCCTTTTCATGGGATAGTGCCTGGGCCATCCCTGCAGCCCCTCGGGCCAATTGTCCTGCTCATCACTTTCGAGAGCGCAAAGAACTTTCGCACGGAGTACGTCACCAAGCTTGTGGTTCAGGACAATGTCAGGACCCGGTTGACAAAACCGTTCCCTTCTGTGTATTACCGCACTAGTCCCAATGATCATTGCTAGTGCACACAGTCTCGAAACAGAAAGATACATTGCCATTATTGAAAGTTTGGATACATAGGGCTAGAGCCCGAAATAGTACAACCAAGCCGGTACGCAGACCGACGCATAACATAATAAGCTGAATACAAATACTCGTACCTGCTAAGGTACGATCTTTTATCACAGGATTTATTTAAACTTGCAAACTACACGCCACAGGCACGATGGTAGTAGAACATAGCCTAAGCTTCATTATACTCCTCGAAATCACCAAGTGCGAAGAACTCCTTGACCTCTGGGATGGTTCTCCAACTAAAGGTTTTTGAAAAGAAAAATAAAAGCAAGAAGCGTGAGTACAAAACTACAAATGTACTCCACAAGTCTAAGGAATATATGAAATGCAAAGATTAGTACAAAGGACAATTTATTCATTTTATTTTCCCAAAAAATTTAGACATAAAACCTTTCTTTATTTAGCAATATTCTTTCGAATTTGCTACTTTGCAGGCGCCTGCAAACGGGGAATTTGTGCAGGCACGGCGAAATCAACCCGATTCTTGTCTGTCAGTTCCTTGGGTGCTTAATCGCCACCCGAGAATGGTGACACAATCCCGCATGTGCTAGAACAAATTTTCTATGGACATGTGATTCATGTCCGAAATACAATAGTCACAAGCTTATCTTGTCTATCAGTTCCTTAGATACTTAATCCACGTCCGAAGGCACGACGAAAATCACGCAAACGGGCATTGGACCGATCCCTTCATGGAGGCTCTTACTCTCAAAGAAAACATATTATATCACTTGATCCACGGTGCTAGCTGTCAGGGACTGGGTAGCATGACGTGGCGGCGACCTAGCACACATGCCACCAAAATGCTGAGCCCGCTCCTGCTTACCTGCACACTACGCCCTCCCATCAGTTGATGCCCCGTGGCAACCGTAGGTTGTCTAGAGTAAGGCCCAACCCGTGTGCTGTCCCCTTTGACTAGGGGGCACTAGTGTCGACAGAGCTAAACAACACTGTCAAGGACCGGGTAGGCCAACTATTTACAGGTTGTGGCCTCGGGCTAGTTCTTGCTCGCTCGGGTAGTCATCCCTTTTGTAGGTTTTCTCCATGGAAACAAAATATTGGACATAAGGATGTATTCTTTGCTACGAAAAGTCTAGATAAGAATAAAAAAATCGTGTTGTTTTCCTCTATCGACCTTTTCGATCCGTTACGGAATCCTTAGCTTAAGAATGTTGTGGTACACCATGGAAAAAGATCTGTTGATCCTAAGTTCAACAAGTTAGCTTGACACCTAGGAGCTCTTTTTCCTTACCTTCGACACTCTTCATATGCATATTCGATAAAACTTTAACAACCTATCGTAGTCCATGTCTCTAGTACATATTCCTTTGTTAGGTAACTAGCGAGCTAAGGTCATCCGTGTCTACGCTCATGCCAAGAATTAGATATGTTGTCGCACGACCCTCGCGTGTTATTTTTTTAAAGCTTTTTTGTTTTCGACGTAATCCTTGAACAAATTGGCATGCATATGTCTAATTTAGGTCTCTTAATTGTTGGTATTATAATTTGACTCACTATAATCGTTGGGATAGATCTTTTCTTACTAATACACATGAAAAGTTTCTCAATTAATATGGCTCCGTTGGTTCGTGTTTAAATTATATAATGGACGAACGATCTCCACTTCTGGAAGAAGACTGATCTGGTCCGCCTCGCCCCGCGAGCGCCCTCTGCTCCGGCGGCGACGCCCCTCTCCGCCTCGCCCCGTGCCGTGCCGCTCCGGCCGGTGCGACCACCCTGCAGCCATGGCTCGCCCCGTCCTCTCCGAGAGCCGCTGGCGCCCAACCTCCTCGTCCTCCCCCAACGCCATTACTCCAACATCCCCAACCTCCAACGCCCCACGCCGTTCCTACGCGGAGGTAGTCAATGCGCCTGCGCCTCCAGCCATTACTCCGCCTTGGCCCTCCTCCTCTGCTCCGTTTCCCCCTTCGGACAAGCTCCCAGTTCCCCCTCGGGCTGACCTCGAGCGCCACAACGCGCTGCGCTCCATCATTATACCCGCAAGTTCCCCTTCTTGGCAGCACGTCCTTCCAAGGCGTCGCCGGAGCTCGTGCGGTTTACCCGCTCCGTCCCGTCGCCTCGCTCCCAGCTCCACCACCTTCGATGGCACCTTCGCCGCGCGGGGATTTAAGAAGGGCTGTGCCCGTTGTTTTGCCCGTGACTACCGCGCCGCCACTTGCCGTGACCCCATCTAGTGCCTCCTGTGCCGACGCTCAGGCCACACTGCCCGGCATTGCCGGCGACGTTGCCCAGCCCCCGCCACTCTCCACCGCCATCCGCCAACCGGCATGGCCCCAGGCCGCCGCTCGGCCATTGCCGCGGACCGTCCACCGTCGGCTCGGGTTGCTGTTGAGGTCTCTGATGGGATGCGCTCCGATGCAGATGTGCTCCTTCGCCGTGTCGTCCTCGTCGCCGTATCCCGTGGGCCTCACCCTGAGCCTGGTTTCGTCGCCTCTTTGTTCTTCTTCCACACCGACATACCACTCATGGACATCACTGTTACTCACGTCTCCAACCTTCACCTTCTTGCTCGCTTTGCCCGTCCGGAGCAAGCCCGTCACGCCGCGCGACGTTCTTTCCATGCTAATGGACGGGACTTTCGCCTTGACGGCTTTCCGGAGGACATCCACGCCGGCGGCGCCCCTGGAGCCGCCCGCTTCCGTGCTTTGATCTTCATCGAAGGGCTGCCGCTGCAAGCTTGGTCCGCGGTCGTCGTCGACCGAATCTTCTCGGGTGTCGGCCGCATCGACGTTGTCGAGCCGGAAACTCGCCTCTGCCAAGACACGGCCGCCTTTCGCGTTTGGGTTTGGACCAGAGACCCGGCCTGCATTCCATTGGAGGTCGACCTCGAGCTCATGGACACTTCGCCTTACATGGAGCCCAACCGCGGCGGCGCTGATGGTCCTGCTCGCCTCGCCGGCGCCCCACGTCCTTACCCGCCGAAAGTTTCCGTCCACCACCTCCTCCTCCACCTTCATTCGTTCGAGGATTACTCCGCCGTCTCAGCTCGCGTCGGCGGTGGTGCTCCGGTCATCCACCCCCCGCTAATTTGGCGCCTGGGTCAACCAGACTCGGTCCCAGTGCCTCCTCCCACCGCCCCACCGAAGGCCTGCCGCTCCCTGTTCCTTCCTCAGCGCCGCCGCGACGAGAGCGACGGCGACGATGACGAGGCCGCGGGTCAAGCGCCGCCTCGGAGCCGCCGGCTTGGTAAAGCCCCCGTGGCCTCCCTCGCCCCGTCGCGCTCCCCCTCCACGGGCGGCTCCTCCTCGAACAGCCCCCACCCCCGCCGCCGTCGAGCTCGCTCCACCCACCGCTCTCCAGGCTCCACCCACCGCTCTCCAGGCCGCCACCGTCGTGCGCGCTCCACCCCGCGCTCTGCCCACCACTCTCCGTCGCGCCGTATCCTCTCAGCCGGCGTCTCCGCCGCTGCCCCCTTCTCGCCCGGTGATGCCTCGCCGGTGCGCCTCGCTGGGCTCCGCCTCGGGGAAGCCGCCGCCTCGCCGGCCCGCCTCGGGGAAGCCCCCGCCTCAGGGAAGCCCCCACCAGCGCCCGTGACTTCCTTGCTGCAGACATCGGCTGCGCCGCCCCTGCCCGCCTCGGACCTCCGTGCACTGACCACGGATCAAACCGAGCTGGTCGCGGGTCAAACCGACCTGGCCGCTCGCAACGTCCCTTCCGCCCGGGCGCTGGTCAAGGTGGGGTCCGCGGTCCTCCCGCTTTCGCTGCCCACCACCTCGCCTCCGCCTCCCCCGCCTTCGCAGCCCACCAGCCCTCCCGCTTTCGCAGCCTACCAGCTCGCCCTCGCACCTATCCTGCCCAGCGCCCGCGCGCCAACCTCACCCAGCTCCCACTCACTCACACCAGCCTCGCCTCGGCCCAGCGGGCTTTTTCCCCCTTGCGGGCCAAGCGCCTCAGCAGCTGGCTGCATTTCGGCCCAACCAGAGTTCCTCTTCCAGGACCTGGACCGACCCCACCCACTTTCACTTCCGGGCCTCGACCCAATGCTCCTTGAGGCCAGCCTCTCCACCCCTGCACCACCTTCCTCGGCCCTTGGGCTAATTGCCTTGGCCACAGCCACCTCCCCACCTCCACTCTTGACTTCCACACCTCTCAGGCGGCCTAAGAAGCCCACCTCTGTTCGCCGCAGTTCCCGCCTCGCCGCAGCTCGCCCTGCCCTAGCGCCGGTTGGCTCCTCCTCTGTGCCTGCGATTCGCAAGGCCCAGAGCCTTCTCGCACGACGCCTCGGGATCCACTCTTCCGTTGCCGTCGACGACTTGGCTCACCAGCTCCAGACGCTTCTCTCCACCGCACCGCTCGATCGTTCCACCATCTCTTTGATGTCGGACCTTTGTGGCCTTCAGCGCCCCTCAGTGGACCTGAGTGCGCTCGGCCATGACGTTGTTGAGGCCTCGACCTAGCCTCCTTCCATGCCCGCGCCGCCTCGAGTGACCCCGTGGTCTGATGATTGACACTCTACCCACCCCCGCCCTCCATCGTGTGGGCTTGTATCGTAGCTCTTTTTTAGCTTGTGCCTTAGTGTGTGTCTGGGTGCCACCTGCGTGTGGTGAGTCCCACTCCAAACCTCCTGCGTGGGGTCCTTCAGTCTTAGCTTTGCCACCTGCGTGTGGCCGTGTGGTCCAGCGTCGCCTCCTTCGTGTGACTCCCTGCGTAGCTTTAGCGTCGCCACCTGCGTGTGGCCCCTCGTCGCCACCTGCGTGTGGTCTTTTGTCTTCGCCTTCGCCAAACTTGTATCTTCCCACTCGCGGGGGCTCCTGCTTTGGCTTATCTACATGTGTGTCTGTTTGGTGTCCCCCATGAAGATCCTGAGTTGGAATGTGCGTGGTCTCAACACCGCGGCCAAGCGGGACGTCGTCGCCTCCCTAGTCCGCTCCCACAACCCCGCAATCCTAGCTATTCAAGAATCAAAGCTTGCAAACCCTTCCGATCAAATCCTAATGGAGATTTGCGGCCATAGACTCCGAGGTCACTTGCAACTCCCGGCCTTGGGCACTAGGGGAGGTTTGCTCCTTTTCTGGGACGACTCCACGTTTCAGGTTTCTGACACTCTCATTCTTCAGCATTCCCTATCCGCCCGGTTATCCACTGCAACCGGCCAATCTAGCTGGATCCTTACTAATGTCTACGGGCCAACCATGGAGAATGACAAGGCCCATTTCCTCCAGGAGTTGCGAACCATTGCCTCCCACTATAACAGCCCCTGGCTCGTCGTGGGCGACTTCAACTTAATCTATAAGGCCTCAGAGAAGAGTAATTCCAACCTTAACCGCCGACTCATGACTCGCTTCCGCGCAGCGCTTGACGACTGTTGCTTTCGTGAAATACACCTCTCCGGGCGGCGTTTCACCTGGAGCAATGAACAGGCCAACCCTACTTTGGTCCGTTTAGACCAGGCCTTTGCCACCTCAGCCTGGGAGCTCCTTTTCCCATCTTGTTGCCTTTTGCCACTCTCCTCGACCAGCTCAGACCACTGTCCCCTCCTACTCACCGCTGAAAAAATCCCCCATCCGCCGAGGCGTTTCTGCTTCGAGAACTACTGGCTCAAAATGCCCGGCTTCCTGGAAGTTGCAAAGCAAGCTTGGTGTTCTCACCCCTACCAAGAATCTCTTCACCCCCTGATCCGCCTCAACTTCAAGCTCAAACGAACCGCCTCAACTCTTCGTGCGTGGTGCAGCTCCCAGGTCGGGGACATCAAACTCCAGCTCGCCTTGGCCTCCGAAATCATCCGTTTTTTGGATGTGGCAATGGAATCGCGGTCACTCTCGCCTGAGGAGATTATTCTACGTCGCCAGCTTAAAACCAGAGTGTTAGGTCTAAGCGTCATTGAGAAAATGAAGTGGAAGCAGCGATCTCGCCTTTCTTGGTTACGGCTCGGCGATGCCAATACCAAGTATTTTCACCTCAGGGCGAACGGCCGGCGCCGGAAAAACTTCATTCACTCCCTCCAGTCCCCCTCCGGCCTACATACGGAATTTCATGACATTGCGGATCGGCTGCACCACCATTTCAACTCTATTTTCGGCCAAGATTCCGTTCTCAACCGCCCTCCCGCCAATAGATGTTTCAACTGGGACTACCTAGACCTCCCATGCATCGACCTTTCCACCCTGGAAGAACCGTTGACCTTGGAGGAGCTCAAGCTAGTAGTCATGTCCCTCCCTAGCGACAAAGCTCTAGGGCCAAACGGTTTCACCTAGGATTTCTTCAAGTCCTGCTGGGACTTCATCTGCGAGGACCTCCTTGCAGCCCTCCAGTGCATTTTTAATCTCGATAGGGTCGGCTTGCAGGAAACAAACAGTGCCCACATCATCTTGCTCCCTAAAAAAGAAAGCCCAGTCTCCGCTTCCGACTATCGCCCCATCAGTCTCATCCATAGTGTGGGTAAACTGTTCACCAAAATCCTGTCCTCCCGCCTGGCCCCTTTCATGAACGAGCTCATCTTGCCCTGTCAGAGCGCCTTCATTAAGAATAGGCGCATTCAAGACAACTTCCTCCTCGTCCAAAACATGGCCAAAACCCTACACAGAGCTCGGATTCCTACCCTCCTCTTTAAGCTTGACCTCGAAAAGGCCTTCGACTCAGTTTCCTGGCCGTACCTCCTAGACAACCTCCGCGCCCGTGGCTTTGGAACCCGGTGGCGTGATTGGATATCCCTTTCCTTTTCCACCGCTTCTTCTAGGGTGCTCCTAAACGGCCGGACCGCTGACACAATCTACCACGGCAGGGGTCTGCGTCAGGGAGACTCTCTCTCCCCCCTGCTCTTCAACATTGCCATTGAACCACTCATCGCCCTCCTCCGTCGAGCTACTGAGGCTGGAGCCTTATCCCAAATCCGGGGATCCAGCAACACTAGCAATCCTAGAATCTCGCTCTTTGCTGACGACGCCGCAATTTTCTTGCACCCTTCCAAAGAAGATGTCTCCACCCTCGCGGTCATCCTTTAGGAATTTGGAGCTATCACAGGCCTCCACACAAACTTCTCTAAAAGCCAAGTCGTGCCTATCAGATGTGGCGAACTCAACCTCGATGCCATCCTGCACGACTTCCCTGCCGAAAGAATCACCTTCCCTATCAAATACCTGGGGATCCCGCTATCCACCAGGAAACTACGCCATGTCCACTTCCAACCACTCCTTGACAAGGTCGCCTCCAGGTTGGCAGGTTGGCGAGGACCGCTAATGTCAAAGGGGGGACGCCTCACCCTCCTCAAGGCAGTCCTATCGGCGCTGCCAACTTACGTCCTATCGGCTGTTCAACCGCCTTCGTCCGTCTTGAAGAAAATTGATTCCATCCGCAGATCTTGGTTGTGGAAAGGGACGGACTCAGCCATCGGTGGGGCCAGGGTGAGCTGGGACACGGTCTGCTCCCCCACCTCACTTGGGGGCCTCGGCGTTCTAGACCTCCACCGCTTCGCCCGGGCTCTCAGGCTGCGATGGCTCTGGATCAACAAGTCTTCTCAACCGCCCATCTGGGATGGTCGCAGTTCTGACATTGACGCAGCCCTGCTTCGGGCAGGTTGCTCCGTGATCCTGCGTAATGGCGCCTCCCTCTCCTTTTGGGAAGATAAATGGCTCTCCGGCTGCGCACCAAATCATATAGCCCCATCACTTTTCGCTGCAGAATCCAGCAAGCATCGATCTGTACTTGATGCCGTCACAAACAACAACTGGATATTGGACCTAAGGCGCAGCCTTTCCCCGGGCATGATCCCGCAGCTGGTCGATCTTCTCAGACGGGTTGCCCAAACTGCCCTGTCCCCAAATGAGGCCGATCAGCTGTTTTGGAATTTCACTGCAAATGGACAGTTCTCAGTCAAGTCGGCCTATTTACTTCAATTTGTGGGCCGGGTCGCCACACCGACTCTTTCCAAGGTCTGGAAGTTTTGGGCGCCTTCCAAATGCAAGTTTTTCCTCTGGTTGCTGCTACACAAACGGTCTTCACAGCGGACGCCCTACTCCGGCGACAACTCCCAAACAACTATTTTTGCCCCCTTTGTTCCCGCAACCTCGAAACCCCAGAGCATCTTCTCCTTCAGTGCGCCTTCAGTTCACACATATGGGGTCGTCTGTCGGCCGTGCTACAAACGCGACAACTGAACCCCGGGGGCTGGAACTTCGCCAACGAATTCAAGCTGTGGTGGGCGAACGACATCCTGCAGGCTGGGACATCCAGGGGCATGCTATCAGCCGTCCTGGCAACCGTCTGGCACCTCTGGCTTGAGCGAAACAACCGGATTTTTCGCCAGATCGAGCGACCGTCAGCTATCTTCTTCGACCACCTTCTAGATGACCTGCGCCTTTGGGGGGCCGCGGGCGCCGATTGTGTAATAGAATAGCTTGTAGAAAAGGCCCCAGGGGGGAGGGGCCGTTGTCTCCCCCCGCTCTATAAACCCTTCTATCTTTGAATCAATGCAAGGCAGCTCTCCTGCCACTTTGCTTCAAAAAAAAAAATATATATAATAAAAATATATAAATGGATTCATTATAGATAGTTGTCAATATCTAGTGGGTCCAATTAGTTTGGATGCAATATTACGTCCAGTTCATAGTATTCGGAGGCAATATCAGTCAAGGTGTTAGGTGTAGGCGATGGAGTTCATAATACTAGTAACTTGTACGTGCAGATCAGTAGTTCATTAAAATTTCGAAGGCCAAGCCAAGTCGTACAGCGGGATTTTTTTTTTTTTGAAAAAATAGGAGTTTAGCGCGGTTTGATGACATACAAGTATCAATCCCGACCAGAACGCTTGCACGATCAATATGTACTGCACGTACGGTCTACAGTCAATATGTACGGAAGGGCAATTAAGCACGTGCATCGACTGGCTGCACGTCCTACTCATTCCATTGTAGCACTAGTACATATTGATCGTGCAATATTCAAGTCCAAAGTGCAATATCCAAGATAGCTACAGTGTAACACGTGCTCTTTTTTCAATGAAGCATTCACCAAATACCAAATACTCCAAAGTACTATTCGAGTCCACGTACGTATCATAGATACATAGATAAAAGTATTTTGGCCTTGTTCCTTTTCCAACGAAAAGATGATTATATATTAATTCTTTGAAAACTAAACGTGGAGAACTTTTTTTTTTGAAAGAGGGACAGGAGAACTGCCGACCTATTTCATTGATAAGCAGGAGAAAATAAAATAAAAAAACCCGTGCAAACACGGGGTACAACCGCAGCGCTTTGCTGTAACCCTGGCCAAAGCCACACACACCTTCGGCCACCGCCGGGAACACCACTGAAGCCCACTAGGCCAACGGTCGAACAAGGAGAGATACAAGAGAGGGAGAAGGGGAAAACACCACCAACACTCACGCAGCGACGAACGACTCCTAAAACAGCAGACCCAGCGGAACCCAATAGCGCGAGACGGCGTCCACGACGCCTCCAACAAGGTAAACGACGGGGATAACCCGCCGCCATCGCAAGGCCGATAGGGTTTTCACCCAAAGCACAAGAAGGTCTGAAAATGATGCCTCGAAGAAGGGAATGACACCAAAGGTGGCGCCAACACCAGTCCAAAAGGGCGGGGCTTTTGCCCAAGACCAGTCCTACTAGCGTATAAGGCAGAGACCGCCGAAGGTTGAAAGCATCAGAAGAACCGAGCCGCTGGCCGAAGACGAAGAGCCAGAAAGCGCAGACGAACGCCGCTCCTCGACGCCCCGTGCACCCAAAAATCCAAAAAACCTTTAAGAGGTAGTTTTAAGTAGTCGTTCTGTTGGTTCAGAGTTATTTTAAGTCGAAGTGTTTCTCGGTTTTCCTTGATTGTAATATTAGAAGGGGAAAAAAGCGCTGAAGAACGGGCTCAAACTAAGCTACTGGCTTCATGCATATAGAAAATGGACGAGACACAACGTACACAGAGGCAAGAGTGACTTAATTTGCATGGGTAAAAGGATTTTAATTAGCTGTTTAAGTGCCTGTCCTAGCTAACTTATAGCAAGTACTGTGGTCCATGCAGCATCGAGTGAGATGTCGTCGTGGGTCCAGGGCTGAAGAGCTTTCAGCTAGCTGAGCCAAGGAAGGCGCTGAAGATATTTGTTGTTAATGGCCAGCTGAGCTAAAGTGCTCCAAGATATTTTGGTGATTGTCTCGTTGTCTGGGCTACCAATGCGTTAATTGACGCTAATTAATTGTGAATCGGCTTACCCAAGATATCCTAATATTTATTAGGACATCACAATGTTTGAAGAAAGTAAAGCCTCATCAAATAGCTTTGTTGGTAAAGCCTTTCGTATAGGCTATTGTTGGCCCATTGTGTTATTAAATGCCCATGGTCAGTTTAAAGCCCGTTCCAACCCGATGTTTGAACAGTTCTATCGTAAATAAGCCCTTTCACCGGTACGTATAGTACCCACTTGTCAACTTACTTCCTACACATCCGATAGGGACCTCAAGTACTCACGTACGATTTCAGATATTTCCTAGTTCAGATATTTTGCAACGAGAACGATCCATGGTACTATCAATTGTTGCCTAACTGTAGTGCCTAGCTAGTACTATAAATACTAATAAATAGATTGATGCCCTAAAGCTGCAGTAAGCTACTAGCTAGCAAGCAAGCAAGCACTTTCTAATCCAACAGTAATCTCGACATATCATATACCCATACATATATGCTGGAACTAGATCATCAACAGAAACCACATGATGAACAGTAACCTCGATTCTTGTATTGATCAGGATGAGCGCCGAGTGCTGATCCACGAGATCGAGCACCAAAAGGATCTTATGTTGAAGCTACGTGACACTGTGGAACCAATACTTCCGACGATCCACGATGAGCTGACGAGAAGCAATGTTGTTCAAACATTTGCAGATATGTTGAGCTCTTCCAGTAAGGCCATCTCCTTGCTGCAAGTTACCGGTGGTGGTTACAACAACAAACATGGTAACTACAACATAAAGAGGCACATTAACAACTTGGGGGAGGAAGACAAGGTCACTGCAAATAAGAGAAGGTATACATATGTATGTGTATAATTCATTAATTACTACTTCTACTTATCATTCCATGCTAGGGCTCTTAACAAATAATGTGATTGGTAATTAAACTCTCTTGGTGTTGGTAGGAAGGATACACGACACACAGGTTCACTAGTGACATCATCACCACACGATGATGGATACCAATGGAGGAAGTATGGGCAGAAGTGGATCTCCAAGGCAAGGCACTCTAGGTATAGACACACACACTCATGTATACATATTTAACTGAATGCATATTAATTATATATGTATATATTCTAATTGTATCACCGGTACAAATTTTCATGGATATATATGGGTATCCATATCACCATATGTGTAACTAAAGTATTAAGTACTATACAGCACTCTCTCCACTAGCTAATTAATTAATGAAGTATATACTTATGCATAATTAGGAGCTACTATAGATGTGCCAACAGCAAAGGACAAGGGTGTCGAGCAACCAAGACAGTACAGCAGAAGGAAAACCACGCAAGTAAACTGACAAGCTTGTTCAACGTTGAATATTATGGCCATCATGTTTGCAAGAGAGACGACATAGTTCATCCATATGTTGTTGAGCCCACTACAACTCGTTGCAACATGGCACCAATCGATCAAAACCAATGTGGTGTCATGATGTCGTCTGTCAGTTCAGGAGTATTATTTGACCAAATTCAGGACGAGGGCTTGTTCTTGGTACATGACATGTCAGATTATTTGACCGATATTGAAATGGCACGAGTCGTTGAAGCTGCCATCAATTGTCCATTCAACTCCGAACCTTGGGAGTTTGGTGACTTGTAAATCTGGGGATGGCTTGCAAACGTGAACGCTAAAGGTGGAGGATTCGCTTCCACTTCCACTTAAAAGATATGCTTTTATCGCCTTCTTTTCTTCTTATGAACAAGGAAAAATAGCGTTTCTGTCAACTAGAGTCTATATTGTAATGCTAGTAGATTAACTGAGAATGTGTAAGCATGAAGCATTTATAGAATCAGGAGTCATTTGTATTCGATTCCTGTTTCAAGTTAAATAATATTATGCATGTTGAACTCGCAATCAAAGCGATCATAATTGAGTCTTACACATTGGGCTAAGAGAACATATACATCAACAACGAGCTAGCTTGGCTGAGCTCGGTAGAACGAACGAGGCAGAGAACTAGGGGTGAAAACGGTCGGATAGTATCCGACGGATATCCGATCCGAAGTGCCATTTTGAGAAAACGGTTTGCTGCGGATTCGGGTTTTTCGGATTCGATTTCGGATTCGGATAGTATCCGATATTTTTCTGTCGGATTCGGATCGGATATGGTATGGAAGTTTTACAGCGAATTCGGATCGGATTCGGATATCCGCACTTCGGATAGTATCGGATATCCGCATACCCCCACCGCCCAACAGGCCAACAAGGCCCAACCGGGCAACCGGCCAGCCCAATACAGCCCAACACTGTCTCTGTGTGCCCTACCTGGCTAGCTCCCACGGGCCACAGTCCCACTCCCGTGAACCCCGACGCCTCCCACCGCCGCCCCCCGACGCCTCCCCGCCGGCGCCGCGCGGGGCACCTCCGCCTCCCCCCGCCGGGCGCCTCCGCTCCCCCCTCGCCGCCGGCGCCGCGCGTGCGCCCCGACGCCGCGCCCGCGAGCCGCCTCGCCGCCTTCCCCGCCGGAGCCCGACGCCGCCTCCCCCAGCCGGGCGCCTCCGCTCCCCCCTGGCCGCCGGCGCCGCGCGATGTGCCTCCGCCTCCACCCGCCGGACGCCCCGCCACCTTCCCCCGCCGGCAACCTCCACCTCGACGGCGAGGGAGGCAAGGGATCGACGGCCCGCGCCCGTCCTTCCCCTACAGCAACCTCCACGGCTCCACCTCAACGGCGAGCCGGCACGACGCCAGCTAGGTTGCTTGTCTAATTGTCTTGGTTCAATGGTTGCTTGCCGCCAGCTAGGATATCATTTCCTGATGCTGTAGAACAAAATCAATTGTAGGAACTAGGAAGTAAAATTAGAGCCAAATCAATTATATCGCAGTCTCCATGTTTGGTTTCTGGTCTTGCTGCACATAATCGGCGTTATTATTCAAGAAATTTTCAGAATTATGGATGAAAATGCTGCAGTCGTGAAATCTAGCTAAAAAAAAGAGCCAAATTAATGTATGTTCAACAAAAACAACTGTTATAGATGAAGCTCTGTTAATTAAAATAGGTACTTCTAGAAATCTGTCAAATGCTTTGTGATTCTTGGTAACTGTTGTTTGACTTGGCTCCTGTACCTTTGATTATGTAATATGTATGTTATTAAATACACTATTGTAATGAATTATGTGTTATAAACATGTGTTAGTTAGATTATTCTTATCGCATGTTTTAATTGCATACAAATTATGTGCTAACCGATTTAGTATCCGGTATCTGTTTTTAATCCGTCCGCAAAATAATCGATATCCGTTTTCTACCCGTCCGAAAGTAACCGTTTCCGCATCCTCATCCGAACCGATTTTTATGCTAACCGTATCCGAACCGGTATCCGATAAAAAAATTAAGGATAGGATACGGTATGACCTACTATCCGACCGGATCCGAACCGTTTTCATCCCTAATTATGTATGTCCTCCTTCCACGAATATAGATCACCGTAAGAGTTGTGCAGAAACTTTGAGCACTGATAAATATTGAAATATATATTTTAACTACAATGATGGCATTGGATATATATTTCTTGCATAATCAATGCTACATACTTATTTCATGAAATTCAAACTAAATTGTATTTTGGGTTTCTAGTTATTTTAAAGCTCATAATAGATTTTCCCGTATTGTCGTGCTGCTTCAACTTTTTTAAAATTCTCTAGTATTTTTAGTAGTCTTAAAATAGTTAAAATGCTAAAAATTTGCGCAAAGTTCAATGAATCATGTGAAAACTACTCAAAGATTATGTGAACATAAGAAACTCAAATATGAAATTTAATTTGCATTTTTTAAATATTTTTATGCAAACATGCATAGCATCGGTCAAAACGGTACTTGGCTCAAACAAGGAATCATCTGTGCCGGTTTTGACAGCTCAAGCATCGTGGCAACATAATTTTGGACAAAAACATGACCACGTCGAGTGGCATTAGTTGAAGAACCAAGACAAAACACTTTTCTTATCTTAATCCACAGCGATTTCTCTCTGCAAATATACAGGAACACAGTTTGCATCGTGGCAGACTGCTGGTTTGGCCACGTATTACCAATCTAATCTAATTAATATTACACGCTTAATTATAACCTTATCTTTGTTCAATGTGATGCCAGCATGTAGCTAACGTACTACTGTGTTTGTCTTATTATCGTAGCGAGCAGGATCTGATCCTTTTCACACTTGGAAGCTATATAAAAAGCTCGCCGCAGTCGCCACTTGCTCTGTTCTTGAGTCGCCTTCAAGAATCAAAATTGCCAAGAAATCGAGGTCATGGAGCACCACCACCAACTGCTGTGTTTCTCGCCGCAAGAGCACCACATGATGATCAGCCCGGGCTTCTTCGACGTCGGCGGCGACTTGCCAGGCCATTTCCACCACGTCGGCGGCGGCGTCTTCGTCGACCCGGTCGAAGGCGTCGTCGGGGAGACGACGGCGGCGCTCGACGACGGCGGCTGGGTGGAGGACCTCATGCAGCTCGGGGATGAGCTCTTCGGCGGCGGCGACAATGTCGTCGCCGTGGAGGACGCCGACGTGGGTGACCACCTGGACGCGTGGCCGGGACAATGCGAAGGCTCTCCGGACGACGACGTGGACCCTCCTTCCGGCGAGCGAGCCTGCGAGCCTGGCCGCGACGACGGCGACCTGTCGCCGTCGGCGACGAGGAAGAGGAGGGACCGGTCGAAGACGATCGTGTCGGAGCGGAAGCGGAGGGTTCGGATGAAGGAGAAGCTCTACGAGCTCAGATCCCTCGTCCCTACCATCACCAAGGTTAATTAATTAAGGATCTTAATGCTTAATCTCACCAGCTTAACCATTAATTTGTAGCAGCTGATACGATCGCGTTCGTTCGTGCAGATGGACAAGGCCTCAATCATCGCCGACGCTGTGGTGTACGTCAAGAACCTGCAGGCGCACGCCGAGAAGCTCAAGGGGGAGGTGGCGCTCCTCGAGGCGCGGCCGAGGTCGCCGCCGTTGCAGCAGGAGCGCCGCCGCGCGGCGGCTCGCCGGCAGCAGGGCCAACACCACGGCAGGAACGGCGATGGCGGCGAGGGGAGCAGCGCCGGCGTGCGGCACGGAGCGACGGTGACAAACGTCGGCGCCGTGCAGATCGGCGAGGGCAGGTTCTTCGTGACGGTGGAGTGCGAGCGGCGGGACGGCGCGGCGGCGGCGGCGGCTGCTGCGCCGCTCTGCGCCGCCGTGGAGTCGCTGGCGGCGTGCCTCCGGGTGGAGGGCTCCAACCTCGGCTGCTCCAACGACCGCGTCGTGTCAACTCTCACCCTCAAGGTATATTATATACGTATATTATACGCAGTTAATGTACGTATTTTATACGGCCTTATATGCTCGTAGTCTCGTACATTGTACTGATTCGTATACGTGGATCGTATGTGTGATTGTGTGTATGTATAGGTTAGTGAATCAGGGGAGGACGGCATGGTCAGCGAGGGCACCGTGAAGCTCTGGCTCATGGCGGCTCTTCTCACGGAGGGCCTTCGGCCGGAATCGACGGTCGCGATCTCCTGATCCGTCGATCCAACGGCTAACCCTTCGTCGCTCGGCCGTGCATGCCTACGTGTCATCAATCTGCACCGTTCATCACGGCACATGTCCATGTCGTAATAACTTCGTATAGCATACATTATACGAAGTTATACGACTAATCTAATTAATATTACACGCTTAATTATAACCTTATCTTTGTTCAATGTGATGCCAGCATGTAGCTAACGTACTACTGTGTTTGTCTTATTATCGTAGCGAGCAGGATCTGATCCTTTTCACACTTGGAAGCTATATAAAAAGCTCGCCGCAGTCGCCACTTGCTCTGTTCTTGAGTCGCCTTCAAGAATCAAAATTGCCAAGAAATCGAGGTCATGGAGCACCACCACCAACTGCTGTGTTTCTCGCCGCAAGAGCACCACATGATGATCAGCCCGGGCTTCTTCGACGTCGGCGGCGACTTGCCAGGCCATTTCCACCACGTCGGCGGCGGCGTCTTCGTCGACCCGGTCGAAGGCGTCGTCGGGGAGACGACGGCGGCGCTCGACGACGGCGGCTGGGTGGAGGACCTCATGCAGCTCGGGGATGAGCTCTTCGGCGGCGGCGACAATGTCGTCGCCGTGGAGGACGCCGACGTGGGTGACCACCTGGACGCGTGGCCGGGACAATGCGAAGGCTCTCCGGACGACGACGTGGACCCTCCTTCCGGCGAGCGAGCCTGCGAGCCTGGCCGCGACGACGGCGACCTGTCGCCGTCGGCGACGAGGAAGAGGAGGGACCGGTCGAAGACGATCGTGTCGGAGCGGAAGCGGAGGGTTCGGATGAAGGAGAAGCTCTACGAGCTCAGATCCCTCGTCCCTACCATCACCAAGGTTAATTAATTAAGGATCTTAATGCTTAATCTCACCAGCTTAACCATTAATTTGTAGCAGCTGATACGATCGCGTTCGTTCGTGCAGATGGACAAGGCCTCAATCATCGCCGACGCTGTGGTGTACGTCAAGAACCTGCAGGCGCACGCCGAGAAGCTCAAGGGGGAGGTGGCGCTCCTCGAGGCGCGGCCGAGGTCGCCGCCGTTGCAGCAGGAGCGCCGCCGCGCGGCGGCTCGCCGGCAGCAGGGCCAACACCACGGCAGGAACGGCGATGGCGGCGAGGGGAGCAGCGCCGGCGTGCGGCACGGAGCGACGGTGACAAACGTCGGCGCCGTGCAGATCGGCGAGGGCAGGTTCTTCGTGACGGTGGAGTGCGAGCGGCGGGACAGCGCGGCGGCGGCGGCGGCGGCGCCGCTCTGCGCCGCCGTGGAGTCGCTGGCGGCGTGCCTCCGGGTGGAGGGCTCCAACCTCGGCTGCTCCAACGACCGCGTCGTGTCAACTCTCACCCTCAAGGTACATATACGTATCTTATACGCAGTTAATGTACGTATTTTATACGGCCTTATATGCTCGTAGTCTCGTACATTGTACTGATTCGTATACGTGGATCG
>SPJY01005961.1:868669-902165 GCA_005191435.1 Raddia distichophylla
ACTAGGTCGATTTCATTATTCAGTGTCAAGTTCATTGTTTCGATAGACATTTTCCATTGTTTCAGTAGGCATTTCTCATTGTTTCACTAGGTCGAGTTTATTGTTTCAGTGCATTGTTTCGATAGTTATTTTCTCATTGTTTCGATAGTCATTTTCTCATTGTTTCGATAGTCATTTTCTCATTGTTTCGATAGTCATTTTCTCATTGTTTCGATAGTCATTTTCTCATTGTTTCGATAGTCATTTTCTCATTGTTTCGATAGTCATTTTCTCATTGTTTCGATAGTCATTTTCTCATTGTTTCGATAGTCATTTTCTCATTGTTTCGATAGTCATTTTCTCATTGTTTCGATAGTCATTTTCTCATTGTTTCGATAGTCATTTTCTCATTGTTTCGATAGTCATTTTCCATTGTTTCAGTAGGCATTTCTCATTGTTTCACTAGGTCGAGTTTATTGTTTCAGTGCATTGTTTCGATAGTTATTTTCTCATTGTTTCGATAGTCATTTTCCATTGTTTCAGTAGGCATTTCTCATTGTTTCACTAGGTCGAGTTTATTGTTTCAGTGCATTGTTTCGATAGTTATTTTCTCATTGTTTCGATAGTCATTTTCTCATTGTTTCGATAGACATTTTCCATTGTTTCATTAGGCATTTCTCATTGTTTCAATAGATCAAGTTTCGTTGTTTCAGTGCATTGTTTCGATAGTCATTTTCTCATTGTTTCGATAGACATTTTCCATTGTTTCAGTAGGCATTTCTCATTGTTTCAATAGATCAAGTTTCGTTGTTTCAGTGCATTGTTTCGATAGTCATTTTCTCATTGTTTCGATAGTCATTTTCCATTGTTTCAGTAGGCATTTCTCATTGTTTCAATAGGTCAAGTTCATTGTTTCAGTGCATTGTTTCTTTAGGTATTTTCTCATTGTTTCGATAGTCATTTTCCATTGTTTCAGTAGGCATTTCTCATTGTTTCAATAGATCAAGTTTCGTTGTTTCAGTGCATTGTTTCGATAGTTATTTTCTCATTGTTTCGATAGTCATTTTCCATTGTTTCAGTAGGCATTTCTCATTGTTTCAATAGGTCAAGTTCATTGTTTCAGTGCATTGTTTCAATAGTTATTTTCTCATTGTTTCGATAGTCATTTTCTCATTGTTTCGATAGTCATTTTCCATTGTTTCAGTAGGCATTTCTCATTGTTTCAATAGGTCAAGTTCATTGTTTCAGTGCATTGTTTCAATAGTTATTTTCTCATTGTTTCGATAGTCATTTTCTCATTGTTTCGATAGTCATTTTCCATTGTTTCAGTAGGCATTTCTCATTGTTTCAGTAGATCGAGTTCATTGTTTTAGTGTGCCAAGTTCATTGTTTCGATAGTCATTTTTCATTGTTTTAGTAGGCATTTCTCATTGTTTCAATAGATCAAGTTCATTGTTTCAGTGCATTGTTTCGATAGTTATTTTCTCATTGTTTCGACAGTCATTTTCTCATTGTTTCGATAGTCATTTTCCATTGTTTCAGTAGGCATTTCTTATTATTTCAATATGTCAAGTTCATTGTCTCAGTACATTGTTTCGATAGTTATTTTCTCATTGTTTCGATAGTCATTTTCTCATTGTTTCAATAGGCATTTCTCATTGTTTCAATAGGTCGAGTTCATTGTTTCAGTGTGCCAAGTTCATTGTTTCGATAGTCATTTTTCATTGTTTCATTAGGCATTTCTCATTGTTTCAATAGGTCAGGTTCATTGTTTCAGTGTGCCAAGTTCGTCGTTTCGATAGTTATTTTCCATTGTTTCATTAGTTAAGGGTGATTGTTCCTCTCTCTTATGGTCTCTCCCTTCCTCTTTCTCTCACTTATGCGGTTTCCCTCTATCCTTTTTTCTCCCCATCGTATAGTTAATTTTTGGTTGTTTCGTAATGTTTTTAGTAGTCTCAGTTCATTGTTTCAATAGGTATTTTTTCATTGTTTTAGTATACTGAGTTCATTGTAAGATCTATATTCTCTCTTTTTCATGAATCTGGTGTTGAGTGCGTGGAAACATTTCCGATTTTTCATTGCACATGCGCATGCATGCAAACAGGGTGGCTTTCTCTTCTTTTTCGCGAGCGCCCGTGTGTTGGGCTGGGCCGGGGCAGCGTCCGACGCGCCTGCGAGCGTCGGACGTCCGTCCCCAAGTCCGCGCTTAAAACTACCGTCATATATAAAGTTGAGCCACGGTGTTATGCATAGTTAAGAGCCTTCAATATGCATCCATGAACAACTTTCCGATGCCCAAATCTCCGATTAATACCATTCAATGTGTACATATCAAAATCTTGCACAAAAAAAAGGAACCTTTTCCTACCTATTTGGATAGGGAGAAAGCTAGCACATATATTTCAAGCTTTCTAGGATCGCTAAAAAAGAGAATATTTTCCCTATCTATGAAATAGTTATTATATAAAAACAAGAAAGGTTTCCGACACTACAGAAGTGGGTTTTACTACCGACACATCTCAACCGGTTATTCGTGAACCGGTAGTGATGGTTACATCATTGCCAGTTTGAGTCACAAACCGGTAGTAATAGCCTTTTGAGCCATAAACCGCTAGTGACATTGGCAGACCACTACTGGTTTGAGTCACGGAATGATAATGATGCCTTTTGCACTATCACTACTGGTTTGAGCCACGAACCTGTAGTGATGGCTCGGTTGGTGGGTAGGTTAAAGGGATGCATATGTTAACTATGTCGCAATGCGAAAATAGGTGGGTTGGCTAGATGGGAGAGTGAAGAAGAAGGATCTGATTGTTTAAAAATTCAAAACACGGGAGTTTTTTTTCACAAATATACATGTGAAGGGAGATGCGGATCCAATGATCGCTGATGTGCCTGTAACCGTATATACAGTGGGGATTGAATAACCGATGCGTGAAACTAAAGTGTGAGAGGCAAAACACATAAAAGAAGGCCAAAAGATTAATAAAGTTCTTATGCGCTACATGTTCTTTTAACATAATTCGGGGAAGAAGAAATAAGGCAGCATCTTGGAATTTGTTTGTCTGGATTTGGATATTCACTGAGCGCGGGGTTGATGCTGACGAACAGGTACACACGAATGCATGAATGACCAGGGAGCTGACCTTACCGTCTAGCCAAGTTCATACAGTTCGTCTACTTGTGTACCTTGGTGGGGCTCTTAAAACAGCATGCACCATTAAAACTTCAGCGCCAAGTCCCATCGTGAAAAGTTCAGCGCCATATATTTAAAATAGCTTAAAACTTATTTGCTCAGTTAGTTTATCTATTCAGTCTATACACCAACTCACTCGTTGTCATGAGGTCATGGCAGAAGCATCTTTGTGTATGGAGTCGCATCATGATTCAGAAAGAAACGAACCTGAAACACTGAAACTCTCCAGGAACAAAGGAAGCCAAGGTTCCAAAGGATCGATCGATCACATCACGCTCCGTCGATCTGGAGAAAAATAGTATTCGACATGAATTTCGGGCTAAGGAAAATGCCCACCAGTGCAGCAATTGGACATCGTCTGGATGCCAATGACACGCCGTCACCATCAATCGTCAAGTTAAAAGACCAAGTTCAGTTGGTTCGCAGCAGCCGTGTGCCAATTCAAGCACACCACGAGGTGTGACGATGAAAGAATTGTAGAAAAGAAAAGGCTAACTCTGTACGTCGCACACTCTGGAGTCTGGAGGATTTTTTTTTTCCTCTCCCAGGAGAATCAATCAAACCCGTGCATGCGTGCTGCAGTGCAGGATGGCGGCGAGGCTGCAAATTAATCAAGTGCAAAGAACCAAACCACCTACCCCATGGAAAAAATCACGGATTAGAGCGCGACCATAGACCAAGTCGGCGTCTGCTTAATTGCTACAAGAAGCAATTATGCAATAAGCATAGACCTTAGTTGGTATGTGTTTGGGTGGATGGTAGCAGCCTAGCAGGCACCAAGAACACAAGAGCTATATATCTATTGCTACCACATAGTCATTGGAAGCTAGCAGCTTGGTGGTATCGGGAGAATCGATCGATCGATCGAGCAGCAACCAAAGCCTTGCGCATCGTACGCGAGGTAAGGTAATTAGTTGAGCTCAGTAGCTGACAACTCACTGCTCGCCAAGTCCATGGATGAAGGAGAAGCCTCCAAGAAAGGCGAGCGCGCGCTGCGCGTGCGCAGGCCCGAGGTACGTACGTACCTACATGTCTCCTTGATGATCACCGTCGATCGATCGTCTCCCTCTCAAGCTCGTGGCGCATTGATCGATCGAGTCAGTTGATCTGGTTGGTGATCACGAGCTGATGCTGTTGTGCAGTTCATCACCATTGCTACCCCGAGCTCCCCAAGGGCCTTCTGGTTGACAACAAGCAACAGCATGAGGCTAAGATCCACGGCCACAAGCTCGCCGCTCGCCGGCGGCGCCATGGAGAGAGGCGCCCCCTCGCCGCTCCGGCCCGAGGTAATTAACCACGTACACTGTGTTCATCATCATCATCGATTCAGGTCGTTTTAATTGGTGGTGATCGATCGAATTGATTGTTCTTGCGCAGTTCATCACAAGTCCTCCGCTGCCTTCGCCGCGGGCCTTCGTCCACGGGAGCTGGTTCACATCTAGCGGCAGCATGAAGCTGCGATCAACCATTACGTCACCGCTCCCTGTCGCCTCGCCGACGCCGGCGTCCATCGCCGGAGACGCCATGGAGAAAGGAGAGCGCGCCCCGCTCCTGCCCGAGGTAACCACCGCGTTGACCACCTCTCTCCCTCTCCCTCTCCTTCGTCTTGCATGCGTCGTCCTAATTTTTGGTGCGGAAGAATTTATTGTTTAGCACCGTAAAAATTTACATCTAAAGATTACCACCCTATGACACATGCCATTTAGCTTATGCGTGATAAATCCTTAATTACCAGTATTCGGCAATGGTGAATCCTTAAGTGCTCCCTTTCTAATGTATTTTACCTTATCGGTCTTGCCTCGTAGAAGTGAGAGCTCACAGTTGGACTAGATATGTAGAGTCTAGATTCTTCAGTTATGGAGACTACGCATCGTTTGGTGCAGGTGGCCAAGGGTTTCTTTTCCCAGTCTCATGGGTGGCGTTTTAGTCGAAGGATTGAGTGTCATTGATAGTGTGTTTGTCCTTCTTTTTGGTTGTGTGTATCTTGTATGCAGAGGCCGGGGTTATTTTCATGACTTCGTATCAACTCGATGTTTGGTTCTTGAAAGTAATCTTATCTTCCATTTCAAAAAAAAAAATGTAGAGTCTAGATATTCGGCTATATTACCCTAGGGCAGATGAGTGGGCCATAAAATGATTACGCAAAATGATTACCCGAGGTAATTGCCACGTTGATCAGGCAAAATTGTTTTGGTGCGTTAACCAAATCTATCTATCTATCTACTATCTATATAAAGCAGAGTTAAACGGAGCCACCACATTAATCTTAAAATCCTAAAAATTCCCAGGTTAATCGAAAATAGTAGAAATTCTCGTGTTAATCATATAAAAAAGAAAAAATCTACATCGTAGAATATGGATATTATTATGTAAATCTAGCGGTCAATATTAACCTCTATAACAAACTACTAAAACTAATCTATATATTAGAGATAAACTCTAAATCTAATCTGATATATTATCTACATCTTAACACAAATCTAGCTACGCAAATGCGCGGATCACCTTGCTCGTTATATATATAAAGGAGGGGAAAAGAAGCCACCACGTTCGTCCACATCATCCAAATTATTTCAGCCGTTCGATCAACGGTGGGACCAAATTATAACGGCCAAGATCAATCAAAGAAATTCTCACATAAATCAAGAAAAAAATAAAAGATCTATGCCGTTGATTTTGTGGGACCGGATTATAACGGCTTAGATTAAAAGAAGAATATTAGAAATTCGGATTAAATACTAAAGATGATATAATATGGTTATTTTATCCGTTCAATCAACTGTGGGACCAAATTATAACGGGATGGATTAATCGGACCAAATTATAACGGGATGGATTAATCAAAGAAAAAATAAAAGATCTATGCGGCTTAGATTTAAAAAATATTAGAAATTCATATTAAATACTAAATTTGATATAGTATATTAGAGATAAACTCGAAATCTGATCTGATATGTTAGAGATAGATTATGAGTTAGATATAAACACTATATATCAAAACAAATGTAGCCGCGCAAACGCACGGACCATCTCGCTCGTTCTATTTATTTTAAGTTCGTATTATTCATGTTTCGTGCGGACGATAGATGAACCTTTCTTGAAGGAACAGGGGAGAGCGGTTTGCGATGATTAAGTGGGACTCGGTATACACTCCAAAAGTTTAAACTCTAAACATGAGGTTACCTAAAAGGTCCAAATTATCATGTAAACTACAAATGATAGAAAAGGAATATATACTTTTTTAAACCAGCTTGTATGATAGTACTACTTAATTCCTAAATGTATCACACGCGAGCTTCTCGCGTAGAAGGTTTGGGTTTGGATCAAGGCTCCACAGATGTGCGTGTACGAAGTTTCAGCCATTAGATTTGTCTCAAGATTTGAGCTCCATGTACCTACAAATTAGAAAAAATTGGTTTTTTACCTTTATAAAAGATCAAGCGTCTAACATATGAACCCTCTACATCTATTACAGTAGGATAGGATGGTATATTTCGATACTTTTGATGGTACTAAACAAAATTTCTTAGGACACTTGTAATGCAGTTCCTTCATTCGTTTTTTTGTTATGCTAGATAGGATAGAAAGATGACATGAAATAAAATTAATGCAGTGAGAGAAGGAAATTGTTCTACTTTAAGAAACCATTTATACGCTCGTTCCAAAGCTTTAGAATTAATGTGCAGAGAGAAGGTGACTTTAAAAAAAGCAGAAAGTATTAACGATAGAAACAATACTAAGATACAATGCAACGAATACACCGTTTCTTCTATAGTTTCTAGATGACATGGCATTTATATAAAATGATGTTTAGAAATCTTGCATTAAAACTGGTATTATAAATTTATTACAACTATCCTCTTTTTTTTTTCTTTTTTATCCCTGACACTAACAATAAAATACATATAAATTCTCTTGATGCTAATAAATCTTTGTGTTGGCTCCATTATTACAGTTTGTGGAGGAGCCGAAGTTCCAAGACGAGAGCATTGAGCAGCCTCTCCTCATGGACATAAAACGCAGAGGTAGCAAGGCAGCGACGGTAGTCCTAGGTGAGTTTCATTTTCCAATCTTGTGAAACATAACGTGCGGGCCAAATAGCTGAAACGGAAATGTAAATCCACGACTAGGTCAACACGCTGAAGTACGATCACTCGATATGGGAGTCCATAAACACCAAATATCCCCCAATACACATCCGGTGGTTGCAAACGTGTCCGAAACCACACATATAGGGGAAACTCACACATTCAACCAATCTGCTATCTGCAAAAACGGTTATTCATTCCCAAAAGTACATTTGAGACCATGGAAAATGCTTGAACTTTGTGTTCTGATCAACACATCCCTTAATCTTTTGCAAAACCACATATTTCATTTTTATTTCTAAGCAATTGAGTCCTTCCTCTGCTCTTTCCCCACCTCCTTTCAACCATGACGTGCAGCACACAATCACACTAGCACGCACTCGATGAGCCGTGTCGTCATGGTGGCATGTAGCCCAATAGGTGGTCATCGTCAGGTGGGCGAAGGATGGATTTGATTGAGAGGCGAGGGAGAAACTATCCCATTGTTTTTTATAAAAGTTCATGGACATTTTTTATATAAAATTTTGAAAGGGAAGCGAAGATGTTCGCAACAATGTGAGGTGAGGTGAGGTTAGTGCTGAGAGTTAGGCCATGCCGGGGCAGCACGGCACAAGCCTGTCATGCCTCGGGCCACTATGTAATGGGTTGGCATGGTTCGACCAACACTTCGGACCGTGCCAGCCAAAAGCCATGCACGACACGATCCAAAAGCATGACGGGCCGATCTTAGGCCAAGCCAACTCGGACACGGCGCACATACAGTAGACGAAACTCGATGACTTCCTAGGCGTAGGCCCAGCCATGGCACTCAATCTCGACAACTCCGGGTTCTACTACGGTGGCCACGCCCTGGGGGGCTGGCACACCGCACCCGCACCAGCACCACGGCAGCAGCTTCCTCCAGCAGCGGCACTGCACCGTGATTCTCAACGGCACAATGCTTTTTGTGTGGCATAGTTTGCTCTAGGAGGCACTTCAAACCGCCGTGCTGCAAGTGGACAAGCAGTCTGCGACAATTGGATGGCAATTGGCCGCCGCAATGGCAATTGGCGTGGGCAGCTATGTTACGACGACGCACAACGCCGTTGTCGTACCAGCGAGGCACCACCTGCACCTAGACCTGATTAAACATCGAGTCGGCCCGGGCTTCGAGCCGGGCTTGGAAAAGCCCGGTCCCACGGGATTAGGCCTGAGCCCGGCCCGGTGCGTCAGGCTCCAAAAATTGGGCCTGAGCCCAGCCCGAAGCCCGACGGCCCAGCCCAGCCACGGCTTAAATCGCTAAAAAACTTGGGCCCAACTCGGCCCAACGACCGGGCTCCGAATTGAGGCTCGAGCATGGCCCGATGCATCGGTCAAACCAGGCCGGGCCGATCTTTTTCGGGCTGGGTTGCTGGGTCAGGCTACCCGTGATCAGGTCTACCTACACCTCGCTCACCCTGTCTCCTAGTCCAGCTACGTCACCATGTCTTTAGGGCGTCACCAGGTCGTACATGGCACACGGGGTCATGAATTCACGATCAAGGCCTCACAGGGTGGGTATTTTTTTATTTGGACCGTGCCAGGCAGCTCGTCGAGCCAACTTCTCAGACTCGACATGGCACGCCATTCGGACCGGGTCAGCACGGCCCAATTTTTTCTTGCTTTGCCATGCCATGCTCAGGCCGGCAAAAAAAAATTGAAGCATGGCTCAACTCCCAACCGAAGCTTCAACTGTAATGGGTGCATGCAGGGTTCGAGTGCCTGGAGAGCACGGCGTTCAATGGCATCGCCACCAACCTGGTGGTGTACCTGGTGACCGTCCTCCATAGCAGCAACGTCGCCAGCGCGGCCAGCGTCACCACCTGGTTCGGCACCAGCTACCTCACCCCGATCTTCTGCGCCGTCATGGCCGACACCTTCTGGGGCAACTACAACACCATCCTCGCCTCCCTCGCCGTCTACCTCCTCGGCATGGTGCTCGTCACTTCCTCCGCCTTTCTTCCCTCCGCCGCCGCCGGCGGGGCGACGCCATTGCTGGCCACGCAGACCGTCGCTTTCGTCGGCCTCTACCTCGTTGCCGTCGGGAGCGGCGGCGTGCGGGCGGCGCTGCTGCCATTCGGCGCGGAGCAGTTCAACGACGACGTGCCGGCGGAGCGGGAGAGCAAGGCGGCCTTCTTCAGCTGGTTCTACCTCTGCGTCGACTTCGGCCCCGTCGTCTCCGGCCTGCTCCTCGTCTGGATCCAGCAGAACGTCAGCTGGGGCCTCGGCTTCGGCATCGCGACGGCGTGCCTCGCGCTCGCCGCCATCGCCTTCGCGGCCACCACGCCCATGTACAGGCGCTCCACTCCGACGGGGACGCCGCTCAAGAGCCTCTGCCAGGTCGCCGTCGCCGCCTGCCGGAACGCCGGCCTCGAGCTCCCCGCCGACGCCGGCCTCCTCCACGAGGTCGCCGAGGACAAGCTCGTCGGCTCCGAGTCCGAGCCCCAGCTCAAGATCGCGCATACCAGCGAGTTCGCGTTCCTCGACAAGGCGGCCGTCGTCAGCTCGCCGGCGGCGGCAAGCCCGTGGGCTCTCTGCACGGTGACGCAGGTGGAGGAGTTCAAGATCCTGCTGCGGCTGCTGCCCATCTGGGCCAGCAGCGTCGTTTTCTCCGCGGCATACGCGCAGATGAACACCACCTTCGTCCAGCAGGGCAACGCCATGGACACCACCATCCTGTCGCGGCCGGTGCCGGCGGCGTCGCTGGCCTCCTTCGAGGTCCTCTGCGTGCTCACCTGGGTGGTCCTCTACAGCAACGCGATCGTGCCCGCGATGAGGTGCTTCTCCCGCGGTTCCGGCCGTGGCGGCGGCGAGCCGACGCAGCTGCAGAGGATGGGCGTGGGGCGCGTCCTGATGGCGCTGGCCATGGCGGCGGCGGCGGTCGTGGAGGCGAGGCGGCTGGGCGGCGTGGCGCGCGGCGAGCCGAGGCTGGGCATCGCGTGGCAGCTGCCGCAGTACTTCCTCCTGGCCGGCGGCGAGGTGTTCTGCTACATCGCGCAGCTGGAGTTCTTCTTCGGCGAGGCGCCGGGGATGATGAAGACCATGTGCACGTCGCTGGCGCTGCTCTCCGTCGCGCTGGGGAGCTACACGAGCTCCTTCATCTACGCGGCCGTGGACGCGCTCACGGCCACCGGAGGCGGCCCCGGCTGGATCTCCGACGACCTCGACCAGGGCCACCTCGACTACTTCTTCTGGTTCATGGCCGCCTTGGGCGCCCTCAACTTCATCGTCTACACCGCCCTCGCCAACAAGTACAAGCTCAAGACCATGCTCTCGTGAATCGCGCGTATATTCTACCTGCGTGCAGGAAATTCTTCTCGAGGCTATTTTTCTCTCTCTCTCTTGCCAAAGAGAAGGCAAAACAAGCCACCCCGTTTGTTCCTTGATGCTAGAATTTTGCCACTTTTGCTTGTATGTTTTTTTTAGAGAAAGCTCATAGCACTTTATTACTCATCATAATCAGAGGTTACATGAGTAATACTGATATTTGGTTGTATGTTTGTAACAGAAAAATGGAACACGCAAATGTGGTTCATGTGACTACGTGAGAGTCGACAGAATATATTTGCTACACCAAAAGCTATCGTTTTTTGCGGCAGCCACATTCAAACTATTAAAGAAGTAGCTAGTCCCTCCGTGTAAAAAAAACTTGATGATAGTGACGCGTCTGTCCTATAATTTTAAGCACTAATAAGTTAACTAACTGAACAATATATAATGATAAAAGTAGTGATAAAAAACTTATAAAAAAACTTACGATGTAAAGAAGTGCCGAAACAAATCGTACCGATGGTGATAAAAAATAGTGGACTATGTTCCGTCCTATCAACTCACATGAAAGAGAGAGAAAATATCGCCCGAAAAAGTTTCTTAAGCTGTTAACAAGAGCGGTATGTTTGTTTCTGCCTGGTGCCTAGAGAATATTCTTGTGCTGTATGACTATTTCGACTGTCTAAAGATTATACTTGTGGTGTATGACTATGTGCTAGTTATTAATCAATTCAACAGTTTGCACCATAGAACTACTAAGAGCTAGCTCTAGCTAGAGGCTTAGAGCATCTCCAATGGTGCTAACCATAAGAAATTGTCATATCATCTAAATATAGCAAATAGACAATCTCTCCAATGATGCTAATGGTAATACTTCCTCCATCCAGTTTGACTTGACACATTATTCCAAACTATATCATGATGCTTAGTTTCTCTTATCGTATACCGTTTGTAATAACAAAATTATGACCATTAAAAAATACTTTCAAATGTGATCTAATGATGGTATTTATGTATTACAAAATCTACATATTGTTATATAAAACATTGGTCAAAGATTAAGTTGTTTGAATCTTGAAACATGTGCACTTTATATTTTTGGAAATATTCTCTAAAATTAAATTGGCCTATATGTAAACTCAGTGTGTATTCACCTTGCAATCCGCTATAAATTGTCTCTTGACTAAGAGCTATTCTCTATCAATATATTCTATCCTCTTCCACATAAGCAAAAATCTAATTTGACAACCTTATAACCAACTAATTTGACATAATTAGAGATGCCCTTGTGCCTGCAGTGATTGAACTATCATCTCTCCATCATCCAGCCCTTTTGGCCTTTAATTCTGTCTTAAGCGACAGCTAAATGCAAACCACTCATCCATGTCATCCAAGATAACAAGAAGATTTGGGCCAGCTTGGCACATAATTGCACACTAGCTTTTTGTCCCGTAAGAAAATGAAAATGACAGTGAGAGATCATTGATTCGCATCTCACTCCTTGATAATTGATATCAAGGGCATCAGCCGGCCCTGCGATGTGATTTTTTATTCAGAATTTTATTTCTCTGCGTGAAGTTAGAACTAATCTTATGTTACCAAATTCAAATGGCAATCAAGGGATAGCTTCTAAATTCAAAAAACCCTACACATTGCTTATCTATTGCACTTCAGATATGCATGCTTTTTATCTGTTTGATGGTAATAATATAGGTAGTTGCATACACGCATCTAATATTTATAACTAAAAAGATAGTTGTATCTATTATATATATAAGAGAATCTGAGTTAACATATCCATATCCATTATATACATATATGTATAGAAATGATTCGGTTAGGACGTCTGGAGAGCTGAGCAACCATCGAACACGGACACGAATGGGTGGAGCCGCGTGTGGCAAGAGACAAATAAACAAATCATACAGAATACCTTAGACCAATCACCTCTTTTATTGTCCACTTATTTCTTAATTACCTTATCCTTTTCATCCCGACTTCCTTTCCATTAGCCTCCCTTCTTCTTTGTGGTGAGCAAGAAACAAATAGGGGGTACACGGAGCACAACGTCTAATGCTTGGGCCATCGGCCTCCACTCCACTCACCTCTCTCTCTCTCTCTCTCTCTCTCTCTCCACACACACACACACAAATCCATTAATCCCACATTTGTATCTCTCTCCAAGATAGAATACCCTCCTCCTCCTCCTTCTTCGCCTCCTCCTCCTCCATCTCTGTGTGTGCACGTGCGCATGCCCCATATGTCCCTCTTACTCCCTTTCCTCTCCTCATGCAATGGCTTGGTGGAATTTGTGGCCACTGAGAAAATATATAGTGATGTGATTTCAAGCATCACTCATGTGAGTATGAAACATCTCATTTGCTTCAAATATTATGCTGATCCCTGTGGGGCTCAAGGCTACCATCTCCAACTAGTTGGTTTAATTTTTTTATTAACAAGTGAGACAGAATGTAGGTAATCATATTCCAAAGCAAGGAGTTAGAAGCACCATTTCTCCCTTTATATCTTGCTCTTCTATCAAGCGAAGAGCTTGCAGCAGCTAAACTGGGAGGCTACTAAAGGGCGCTAACCCCTGTCTTTCCTTAAAAGCCCAAATGTTTCAGCAGTTACTTTTATTTTTTAGTGCTTTCATTCAAATGTTTTGACCTTCATAGTTTGGATGCTTCAATTAAAATGATTCAGTACCTTAAATGTCATGTTTTAATACCGTATGAGTTTTGTTTCGGTGTTTTAGTTATGTTTCACCAATTTACTTTCAATGTTTCAACACCGTCTAGGTCATGTTACAGCGATTTAGTTCAAATCTTTCATCAACATACTTTCAATGTTTTAGTATTTTATTTCAAATGTTTCAATGCTTCCTTTCAATGTTTTAGTGATAATGAAACCATTTTTTGTCCTAATGAAACATGGGTTCTACCTGATGAAAAATTTGGTTTCATCTTTTGAATCAGGTGTCCGATTTCTTTCCAATATTTTGTTTTTTTTCCAATATCTTGAAATATTGTGTTCTGCCTAGTGAAACATCCTTTAATAACTGTCGAAACATTTCTATTATTGCAACATGTTTTGCCATACTAAAACATTTTATTTTTTCTACTGAAACATTTGGTTTAACCTAGTGAAACAAGCGTCTTATTTTTTCCCTACAATCAAACGTCCGATTCGAAGGTCATCCATCCATTATATATATAATAGCAAAGTTAAACAGAGCTACACAATAATCTTAAAATACTATGAAATACCACGTTAATTGGAGAGAAAAAGAAAGATCTACACTGCCAATTGTTGTGACCCGAATTAAATCCATATCAACTATAAAAAGTAAAAACAATAAATTTTGAAATATAAAATAATATAAATTAGAGCACATGACAGATGAAAAGGAAGAGTTCGTATCAGCTATAACAAAAAAAAAAAAAGAGTCCATGTGAGATTTAAAAAGATTTTATATCGGTTACAATAAAAATATAATATAAATTTGAAATAGAAAATTGTAGAAATAAGAGTTCATGTCAGATTAAACATTGACACAATCCCAAACCGTGCAAACGCATATGACACCCTACTCATGCATAAGAACATAGATAATTTAACAATTTTGGACTAATCTAGGTTGTGGATGCTCGATACATGGCTTGGAGAGCCCAAAAAATTATTAAAAAGGATTTAGTAAGTCTTGAGAAATGCCTCTTTAAGTCCTACAAAAATGACTATAGAATCGTACAATGTTTGGTGTGCAAAGAAAAACAAAATTTCAACCGTACGAGTAAAGAACAAGGTCAGACAAACATGATAGCTGCTGCTTGTTTTAATAATATAAATAAAATGATATATCATTTTTTAAAAATGAAAAAGATAGATGGCCCACACACTTTAGATATTTTCAGTAAAGAAATCAAGCACGAGTTAACAAAATGAGCTTTGCACGCTGACTTCAAATTGCACCATCGCAGAGCAACGAATTTAGCGGTGATAACTGATAAGTAAAGAACCGATCCCAAATATTCATTTAGAATCTGGCCAGTTTGAATCTTTCGCACAATTTAGGCAAAACTCAGGCCTCAGATTAGCAATTTAACGTGCGTACATCATCAAGTAATTAATTAATGGGAATGGAAACACCTATTGATTACCATATATGAATTCATTTCAAAGGTATGGAACATGTCAGCTCATCACGCCCTGTCTTGCCGGCCGAGGCCCGACGACGACGAGGACCCGCCGCCGCCGCCGCCGCCGCCGCCCTGATGGCCAAAGCCCCCTCTCCCTCCCATTGCCGTGTGATGCTGCTGTTGCTGTTGCTGCTGCTGCTGCTGATGCGGCGGCGGCGAGCCGTACATGGGCTGCCCCATCATCATCATCATGCCGCCGTAGCCGGCGGCATTGGCCCCCCTCGGCATCTCGGGCTGCTGCGGCGTGGCGGAGACGGTGGCGCCGCCGGAGGAGGCGGCGGCTCGCTCGCCCTCGATCTCGCGGAACTTGTGGAGGTAGTGCTTGAGCGGGTCGACGTAGTCCTCGAAGCCGAGGGTGGTCATGGCCCAGAGCAGGTCGTCGCCGTTGATGGTCTTGCGCTTCTCGCGCTGGCACTTGTCGGAGGCCTCGCCGGTGATGAAGGAGATGAACTCCGACACGCACTCCTGCACCGTCTCCTTGGCGTCCTTGCTGATCTTGGCGTTCGCCGGCAGCGCCTTCTTCATGATCCGGCTCACGTTCGCGATCGGCAGGAACCGGTCCTGCTCCCGCGGCGACGAAAGCTCCCCGCCGGCGTTGCTCGGCCCGCCGGAGTCGTTGTCCGAGTCCGGCATCCCTGTCCCTCTCCCTCTCTCTCTCTCTCTCTCTCTCTCTCTCTCTCTACCTCTTCTCCCTCCTCTGCCTCGAATCAAGAAGCAGAGCAAGCGACTGATCACATCAAACCATTCAATTCAAGCACCGAGAGAACATAATCTATGAACAAAAAGGGGGAATTTTTCTGTGCTTTCTTTTGACTAAGGGGGAGAAGAGCACGGAGCCATGGGAGGGAGTGGGAGGAGGGGGAGGGTGGTGGGGAGTGGCAGGCTCGGTCCGTTGGATCGCGCGGATAAGAACCTATCGAGGTGTCAACGTGGAGCGACGCCTGCCGTTCGTTTGTCGATAAGCGTGTGCCACTTGGCGCCCGGGTGGCTGTCGATCATCGCCACGTCAGACCTATCCGGGCCGTCCGGGTGGGGCCATAACACGTGGGACGGCGCCTTTGCCCGTGCTCGTCTCAGGAGGCTGGCTTGCCACGTAGGATTTGGCACCTGGACTAGGCAAGGATTATTTCTAAAAGGCAATGGGGAACCTGTAGGACTTTTTTTCTTTCGCACAGTTGAATTTGCACAATGTTATCTGCTGAATGCCACCCGGCAGATTACCAGCACCAACTACCGTGATAGTTAAACAAGGGATAAATGAGGATATTTGAGGTGGTACAAATCCCTACATGATACCCATGGACCAAATGACCAATCTCTAAGTTGATACAACCATACAACAGAATATTAAACTCCCATGTCTCCGCACTATACATGTCAAGCCAAGATGCTGCATTATTAATATATAACATAACACAAAATGGCCATTTCTACCCTATAATTTGACATCAGAAATCAGAATTTACATGAACCCAGCATAACCTATCCTACTGGATCTAGGACATCAAGTGGTAATTTGTGTTGAAACAAGAACTCTGCATAGGCTGGACTTGTATACTACTCGTCTTCAGCTGCTACAACCCTCTCAGGCTCTCAGCATCCTTGCCTACTAAAATTTGGCGCCGCAGTTAGCTTCAGCATCATTGTCGGCCATCCCATTGTCAAGTGTAGCATCCTAACTTGAATCTACATCAATTTTTGTGTTTGCATTGCACTCGGCATCTTCAGCTTTGGCATTACCAGCAGCATGTGTTACACAAGCTTGATCAGTATTTACGTTTTCCATGGCCTCTTTTGGTTTGCCACATTTAGTGCCAGGGATTACGGTATTTTCACCGTTTACATTGTTACCAATTTCCTGAGTTTTACCATTTTCTACACGCTCTACATGTTCACCATTTTCATTAGTGTTAGTCTCTTCGGTTTCAGGGTTATTGACATCTTCGGCATTCTCACCACCATTTCCACTTCTGCATTCTTCAGTTCTGCCATCTTCAGTGTCCTCAATTTTTGTATCATTAATTTCATCAGTTTTTCCATATTCAGAACCTTCTACTGTATCGCTATTGCTGTTCTCCTTTTCAGTTTCAGCTTTACCATCTCCAGAAGCTTCTATATTGGCATGGCCATTTGCATCCTGCATAACCTTTTCAGAATTGCCATTATTGGTAAGTTCAGTGATACTGTTCTTTTTATTCACATCATCTTCACCTCTGCTATTTTGTGAACTTCCAACAGCAGCATCCCTATTTCTATTCTGAGCAGCCTTTAGAGAAATCCCACCTTTGACACCCTTTTCAAAACTATTGCCATTTTCTTTCCTTGCAGCATGTATAGATTTCTGATCCTGACCAGCTTCAAGTTCATTTGTCTTGTTTATATCCGATTCAACTCTTCCATCTTTTGCCCTCTTCTTGGCAGCCTCAGCTCTAGCTTTTGCTTTTGCTGCTTCTTCCTCTTCCAGTTCTTTCTTCTCAGCCTCCTCAGCTAGCCTAAAGAGCTCCTCTTCTATCAAGGATCTTATTAGTGGCTTTCTCTCAAACAGATCCTTGCCAAAATATTTGTCTAAAAACATGAAATCCAATCAGAAAGCACTTCCAGCTAGCCACAAAGCAAATAGTATTCAGACTTCATACATGCCTTCACAATTCTAGAATAATACCAAATACATCTCACATATAAAAAGACAAAAAAAAAAAGGAAGCAAGCAAAGACGTACCAACTTGTTTTACAATATCTCCAAATGTCATCTGAAATGGGAAAACAAAAGAAACAGGTCAAGGAAACTTACAGGAGGGATGTAATGGAACAAAACATGACAATTAAGTTTGTAGCCATTATTGTATCTGACAACTCAACAATTAACAGAGAGAATTATGAAAGATTGATGTATAACTATAAATGTGTAATGTATCTCACCGTGGCGAAATCCGCTGTATCCAAAATAATGAAAACAGCTTGCCTCAGCTCATCCTTGCTTGGTTTCACAGCATGCTTTTGAGGTTTCACATCTCCTCTCGACACCTGTTTACCTTTATACAAAAGAAAGAACGATTTGAACAGTACTAAAGGAACTAGAAGTCACTTCATTCATAGAGAAAAGCGATAAACTTGCATGATATCATGAAGGAAAATACCATTTTTTTTCCCTTAACGACAATACAGGCAAAAGGTGGTTTTCACAGATAAGTATTGGTTAGATGTCAAGCCTTTTTCTGTATTTGAAAACAGTTTGTCCGCCTTTGCTCACACAGCATGTGGCAAATAATACTGATGGTGCATTCTTGTTAGAAACACTTTCTCAACATGCAGGTATGCAAGCAACACAATACACTGAACCACAGGTGCACAAGTTAAAAGAATGGAATCCAGAAACATACCACGGGGTTTATCCTTGAGACCCGTCTTAGTGGTTGTTTTTTCCTTGGTATTTGCAGTATTTTTCTTTCTTGGAGCCTTTGCATTAGTTTTATCTCCCTCAACATCGCTGACTAGTTTTGCAGATGGTGTTATAGCTACAGTTTCTTCATTTGTAGGAATTGGCACATCAGTGAGAGTAACTCCATCTAAATTCTCTGGCATAAAGCCATTTGCCCTTTCAGAAGGCTCAGTGTTGGCTTCTTCCTTTGGAAATGGTCCTTTCTTATCGTCAGCACATTCATATCTGTCATTCTTCGTATCAAGCGCCGAGTAGTTTGTTATATCCTCCTCACCCTTTCTCCTATCTGCTTCCTCTTCACCAAGTATTTCCAGTGCATTTTGGTCAGGTAGCTCAGGTTTCTTTTTCTACAGTAGTTCAGAAATAAAGAAAACAATATTGCGAAAGTAGCTTATCAAAATAGTGGGAAAAATTGCAAAACACAGCATGAATGGAATTCTAAGAATTTCACCAAACTTTAGGTGAACAAATAACTTATTGGGACTAAAAAACAACTGGAAGCGCATGAACGTTACTGAAAAAGGAAATGCATATACATATGATATACCTTCAGAGGTTTACCAACAGATAAATTCTCTCCATCCCTCTTGCGCCTTCTTTTCTTGAATGTCTGCAATTAATAAACCATGATCTCATGGAAAAAGAATAGTGCACCAATATTAAGCTGATACAGTCTAACATGTGCAGGTGTACTGTGAACACAGGCTTCCAGTTATGATGAACAAGGAAACAGATCGATTCAATCAAATCAACTTGCAGTTCAGAACCTGAACCTTAGTAGGGGTTGAGCCATCAGTAACAGAACAGTACTCCATCAAGAACTCCATCACAATTGCCACTAGTTCATGCTGCAAAAGAAAAATAAGATATTTTTTCATGTACATTGAACTGCGGTAGGTAAAAGAAACTTCAAATATTTAGTTGGATCTACCTTTTTATTAGCTGTTGAACCAATAATGTCAAATGAACGACAAAATTCGACTAGTGTATGTTTACTACATGTCCTGAGCTTTTCCAGTAGCTCTGTCTGTGATTTTTCCTGTCGTATGGTCATATAGGTGCCATGGATAGTATCAAAGATAATGTGATTAAAGAATAGGACAGAAAGCACACACTAAATCTGTACCACTAAGTAGTATTCAAATGTCTACTTACCTCATCTCCATGACAAGCAATCCTAGCAAGTTGAAGGATTTGTTCTTTCAAGTCACTTACCTGATAATAAGGATTACCAAGTTGAAGGTCACTTATGCAAATTGAGTAGCAAATCAATATCATCCAACATAACTCAATAGTGATTTACATGCTACAGGCATATTCTATACTCCTCATTCAATGAGCAAAGCCATACAATTTGCAGTTGTACTGGAATAAACCGCATGCTTCAGGATCATATTCATCGTGATGATCGCAACAGGTCCAACATGGTGTAATCCAGAAGCTTGGAAGCCCATAGGTAACAGGATGGTGCTCAAGCACAATCCGGAAAATGGTCAAGGGCTCAAGGCATGGTCAATCCAACAGTGCTTACATAGAGCCTATATTGCACTAGTACAAGATACATAGCACTGACAACATGCATTTCTTCTCTTGCGAGTTACGATCCTATATTCATTTTATTAAATAGTTTTAGCAGGAAATCAATTAAGAACGTTAGATGTGAACCCTATAGCACTTGAAGAAAGCACAAGCCTCCAAGGAAATGGAAAGAATCAAACCCCAAGAGTATAGTTCCAACAAAGTGAAACCATAAGTACAGATACCTAAGTGAAAGTTAAAAAGAAGTCACACTGGATAACTGAGCCAGTTGTAGTATACAAAAATCTGTACGGATCAAGAACCAGAATCCTGAAAAGGACTAAATAGATAGCAATGACGGACCAATTTCTGAAGCAGCTCGACTAACCAACAAAAGAAACAGCAATAGTAATCTGGGTTTTTCATTGATTCTTCAGATGTGCTAACTATTTCTTGACCTTTTTGACTTACCAATTCCTGAAGCAGCTCTACTAAACAACAAAAGAAACAGCAATAGTAATCTGGGTTTTTCATTGATTCTTCATATGTGTTAACTATTTCTTGACCTTTTTGACTTACTCATGGAACCAAGGTTGAAAGGATTGAGGAAGTAAGTAATTCACAGCCATTGATGAAGGATTCCTCGAAAATTAAGGATTAGCATATTTCCTTTTCTCTTAATTAATCACAATGTACCAAAGCAAATAACAGTTTATTCCAGCAATAATTCCTTTATTGAATAGAAATTATCTTTAGTAAATTACTGTGGTATGTAAAAAAAAAATACACGTAGAGGAGAGAACAAAAAAGAAAACAAGGATCCTAAAGTTAATCCATTTCTGCCGATTGAATGGAAAATACGAATTAAGGGTCTTAGGTCCACACGCAAGGAGATCAAAGCAGAAGCTTTCTCTGTTCAATCCGTGGGTTAGAGAATCGCAACCATGAGCCAACCACGTGGTGGCTAGTTGGCTACAAGAACATAGCAAAAAGGAACGATTTTTTTTGTTAACATACATCCGGAATTCCCGATTTGGGATGGTTTGCCCGCCGCTAGGCCTGCTAATGGTTCCAAGTCCATCCCATGACCACCCCAATCCATGCTGACATAAGCTGCTTCCCCACCCCCAAACCAATCCATGAATCAGTTTGAAAAAAAGCAAACCAGCCCACCCCATAAGCATTGTACATCCAGACCAAACCAATCCATTTCAATATTCCGGTTCAAGCCCATTCCACCGTTTGGTTTCAACCCATTCTGAGGGATGGTTCTGCAGATTGAACTAGCTATTGATGTATTGCTGCTTCAGCAAGCCAGCAGCTAGAACAGGGATGCATGACTTACCAATGCACATCGGCAAGCCGCCCGCGCCGCAGCCGGTGGGAGACGCGGCGGCCGGCGGGGGTCGGCCGCGGCGGCTTTGAAACCCTAGCGTGCGTCGTTGCGTGGAGCCTGGACAGTGGATGGGCTCGAGTCGTAATTCACTACCAGGCCTACCCACCGCTGCAAAACCAAGGAGAAGCTCGATGCCGGAAGGGCTTCTTGGCTGGACATAGACGCATGGAGTTTCGGCATATGGGAGGAAGGGAATGGGAAGGGGGGTGATTGAGAATGCGCGTCTCGCTCACCTTCGATCGATCCTCGCCGCCGTCGGCGCCGGCGCCGTTTGCGCAGTCCATTGGCGCCGCGCCCCTCCTTTTCCCCGGGAAGGAGGGCGAGCTCACCGAAGAGAGCAGACGGACATAACAGGGGCGAGGAGACAGTTCGGTGCTGTGCAGTGAATACTGGTGTGCGTCCCCACTTCCCACTCCCCACTCTGCAGTGTAAGGAAAATTCGAGAAAATTAGGTACTCCCTCCGTATCAAAATGCTTATCACTTTTTACTTTTAAATAAATGTTTGACCATTCGTCTTATTTAAAAAATGTATGTAAATATCATTTATTTTATTGTGACTTGTTTTATCACTAAATATATTTTAAGTATGACTTATTTTTTTACATATTTGTGCTGATTTTTTGAATAAAGCGAATGGTCAAACGTTTATTCAAAAGTCAAAAGTGACAAACATTTTGATACGGAGGGAGTATTTGCAACCCACACGCAAAACGACAAAAGAGCTCCTCATGATTTACCATCTCGCACAACAGCTTCATCAAATCGTCACCGTTTGCGGTGGAGCCACCACCTATACGTCATTTTGCCGCTTTTTAACCAATTTAGTCTATTTTCTCCGTTTAGCAGCCATGTGAAAGGAACTCTTTTCTTTCACCTTGACTTCATCTTCCTCTTCTGTTGGTCAGGAGTTGTCCAAGGATGATGGTGCATTTCTTTCGGCAGATGAGTCAACCAAGTACAGAAGTACAGTAGGTGCTCTACAATATGTCGCTCTTACCCGGTCGGATATATTGTATGCGGTGAACAAAGTGTGCCAGTTTATGCAAGCACCAACAACAAAGCATTAGGTGGTTGTTTTTTTAAGCATATATTGAAATATCTCAAGCATATTATCTTACTAGGTATACAGATCAACAAGTCTAGCTCAGTGTCAGTGAGTGCTTTCTCTAAGGCCGATTGAGCCGGGTGTCCTGATGATCGAAAATCTATCAAAGGATTTGTAGTGTTATATGGAACCAATCTAATATCCTGGAGCTCACGAAAGCGGTCTATTATCTCAAGGTCAAGCATTGAGGCAAAGTATAAAGCCTCGACAAACTCAATTATTGAAGTGATTTGGGTGCGGTCTTGTCGACGGTTGAGATATCGATCTCAAGTCAACTAAGGTTCTTGAGAAAGGGAGATAGAAGACCTGCCGAGTAGTGCGAACAGCCATCAACGAGCAACAGGGAGACACAGAGTTTTTATCCTGATTCAGACCTCTCGAAGAGATAATAGCCCTACGTCCAGCCTTTCTTTATATCAAAGAGGATTACAAGGTGGGACTCGGCGAGATGAACAAGTCTCGACAAGCTTAAGAGTGAATACAATAGTGCTTCTCCCCTCTACACGCCGTAGGGGGTCTGTTTATATAGTGTTGAGCAACCGACCTACCGGAAGATAATCGGGTCGGGCTAACTACGAATACGTAACGAACTCGTACCATGCCAAATACATCCCACGGCAGATAAGGTAAACTCTAATTCTTGGGATCATGACGTCTGTTCCAATCCGGGAAACCACGTCCGGGTCTTCACGTAGCCGTGCAGAACTCCTGCTCGAGTTGGACTCAAACACGAAGTCTAGGCCATCATGCACCGTGTCAGCTAGGAAGCTGTTCGGCAAGATGCACATAGGCCGAATAGAGCCTTCCAGGGAGCTAGGCCCTAGTAGGCTGTTCGAATGGGCCGTCAGGGAGTGGGCCATGGCAATGGGTCGTGATTTTATCCCCGACAGCTAGCCCCCGAGACTCAAGTGGAATATCTCACTAGAGTGGGGTCTTCCTCTTGAGACTCAAGTCACGAAGAGGGTAATTTTGCTGCTACAAAGACGTGCAACAGAAGACTGTACAGGTTATGGTTCAACCGAACAAGGCCTGTTCGGGACTGAACAAACCCGATCAGCACCGAGCAACTCTGTTGCGTCGAACAGGGAACAACATTTGTCCGAGCAGAGCACCCAGCCCTCAGTGCAGACACTGGAAAAAGTAGCCGTTGGCAGATTCTAACGGTAACTTCGCTGCGCAGTGAAAACAGACGACCGTTTTTACATAGCCGTTGCAGTAAAAACTAGCCGTTCTGTGGCAAAAATCCGTTGCAGAGCTGCTCGTCTGGGGCTTATAAAAACGCCTAAGCCGCCTGCGGCTTGCCACTTCCGCTCTCACGCCTTTCCTTCCCAAGCCCTATTCCAACCGCGCTCAGCATCAAACAGCCACAACCCACCCCCAAAGCTGCTCGTCCATCCTAGGGATTGCTATGGCCAAATTCTCGGGCACTAGCATGACCGAGGAAGACTTGAAGATCTGGGAGGCGGAAGGCCACATCGACACCAGTAGCTGGAGGCTGCCCGGGGAGGAGGAAACACCGAAGCCGCTCGATGACGAGTTCGTCAACTTCGAGCAGTTCGCACTGTTCGAGTTGAGGTCTCCCGAAAGCGACTTCGTGGAGGCCTTCTTGAACATCAGCAGGTTGGAGGTCGCAAATCTGAACCCCAACTCGCACTACAAGAAATATGGCCTTCTGTGACAAAATTTTTGTGACGAAAAGAGGGTTTTTATTGTCACCGTATGCTATCTGCGACGGTCCTATGACGAAAACCCGTCTGCCATAGAAGGTGCGTCTCTAAAGACTTTTTGTGACAAAATAAGAAAAAATGTCACAAAATTAATGACGAATGTTTCAACGTCACAAAAAGTTATGACAACATCAATCGTCATTATTTGAAACAGAAAACGTCACAAATAAGTGACTAGGATGCTGCCAAATGGTAGATGACATGGCATGTGCCATGGTAGATGACGTGGCAGGTGACATAGTGGAATGTTGTGACGAATTTTATCGTCATAATTTATAACACAATTCATCATCATATAAATAAACCACACAATTTTTTACGTAGACAAATTCATTATAAATTCACAAGTGACCAAGTTATACAAATATTCACAAGTACATGGTACATAGCAACATAAATACAGTTGGATTTCAGTGTCACCAAAACACAGTTTAAGTATAAATTTCAACGCAATAAACTAATAAGCTCTCAACTTCTATAGCTTCATTGCAATAAAGCATAAGCCTTCAAGTTCTATAGCTTCACGATTAGATGCTCCCCAACCTTCAATTTTCCTTAAAAAAGGAAGACATTTAAATATCAACTAATAATCTAGCAATTTTCCTTCAGTTTGTGAAACATGTGCTGCAGTTCACTAGTTATTGTCAGGAACAATTAGCAAGTTTAGGGTTCAATACTTGAAACTAAAGATGTAATTTCGTGAAACTAAAGCTGTAGAGAAAAAGTTTTTCTGGACGAACTCGTATAACTTCGTATAATGTATGCTATACGAAGTTATTACGCTCATGGAACCAAGGTTGAAAGGATTGAGGAAGTAAGTAATTCACAGCCATTGATGAAGGATTCCTCGAAAATTAAGGATTAGCATATTTCCTTTTCTCTTAATTAATCACAATGTACCAAAGCAAATAACAGTTTATTCCAGCAATAATTCCTTTATTGAATAGAAATTATCTTTAGTAAATTACTGTGGTATGTAAAAAAAAAATACACGTAGAGGAGAGAACAAAAAAGAAAACAAGGATCCTAAAGTTAATCCATTTCTGCCGATTGAATGGAAAATACGAATTAAGGGTCTTAGGTCCACACGCAAGGGGATCGAAGCAGAAGCTTTCTCCGTTCAATCCATGGGTTAGAGAATCGCAGCCAACCACGTGGTGGCTACAAGACCATAGCAAAAAGGAACAACTTTTTTTGTTAATATACATCCCGATTTGGGATGGTTTGCCCACCGCTAGGCCTGCTAATGGTTCCAAGTCCATCCCATGACCAGCCCAATCCATGCTGACATAAGCTGTTTCCCCACCCCCAAACCAATCCATGAATCAGTTTTAAAAAGGCAAACCAGCCAACCCATAAGCATTGTACATCCATACCAAACCAATCCATTTGAATATTTCGGTTCAAACCCATTCCACCGTTTGGTTTCAATCCATTCTGAGGGATGGTTCTGCAGATTGAACTAGCTATTGATGTATTGCTGCTTCAGCAAGCCAGCAGCTAGAACAGGGATGCATGACTTACCAATGCACATCGGCATATCAATGGGGAGAGAGAGAGAGAGAGAGAGAGAGAGAGAGAGAGAGGGAGGGAGAGTTGCCGACGAAGAAACGAAGAAGCGGACCAAGCGGTAGCCCGGGCCGCGCACGCCGTGCAGGGCGAAGTGCCGCCCGCGCCGCAGCCGGTGGGAGACGCGGCGGCCGGCGGGGGGCGGCGGCGGCGGCGGCTTTGAAACCCTAGCGTGGAGCCTGGACAGTGGATGGGCTCGAGTCGTAATTCACTACCAGGCCTACCCGCCGCTGCAAAACCCAGGAGAAGCACGACGCCGGAAGGGCTTCTTGGCTGGACATAGACGCATGGAGTTTCGGCATATGGGAGGAAGGGAATGGGAAGGGGGGTGATTGAGAATGCGCGTCTCGCTCACCTTCGATCGATCCTCGCCGCCGTCGGCGCCGGCGCCGTCTGCGCAGTCCATTGGCGCCGCCCCGCCCCTGCTTGGTTCGGGAAGGAGGGCGAGCTCACCGAAGAGGGCAGAGGCAGACGGACATACAGGGGCGAGGAGACAGTTCGGTGCTGTGCGGTGAATACTGGTGGGCGTCCCCACTCTCCACTCCCCACTCTGTAGTGTAAAGGAAAATTTGAGAAAATTGTGTATTTGCCACCCCACACGCAAAACGGCAAAAGTCAAAAGAGCTCCTCATGGTTTTGCCATCTCGCACAACAGCTTCATCAAATTGTCACCGTTTGCGGTGGAGCCGTTTTTTAACCATTTAGTCTATTTTCTCCATTTAGCAGTCATGTGAAAGGAATTCTTTTCTTTTCTTTCTTCTTGACTTCATCTTCCTCTTCTATTGGTCAGGAGTTGTCCAAGGATGATGGTGCATTTCTTTCGGCAGATGAGTCAACCAAGTACAGAAGTACAGTAGGTGCTCTACAATATGTCGCTCTTACCCGGTCGGATATATTGTATGCGGTGAACAAAGTGTGCCAGTTTATGCAAGCACCAACAACAAAGCATTAGGCAGTTGTTAAGCATATATCGAAATATCTCAAGCATATTATCTTACTAGGTATACAGATCAACAAGTCTAGCTCAGTGTCAGTGAGTGCTTTCTCTGAGGCCGATTGAGCCGAGTGTCCTGATGATCGAAAATCTATCAAAGGATTTGCAGTGTTATATGGAATCAATCTAATATCCTGAAGCTCACGAAAGCGCTTTACTATCTCAAGGTTAAGCACTGAGGCAAAGTATAAAGCCTCGACAAACTCAACTATTGAAGTAATTTGGGTGCGGTCTCTCCTAGGAGAGCTTGATTTTTTCAATCACAACCATCGGTACTTTGGTGTGATAATTTGGGTGCAACCTATCTGCCTACGTATCATGTGTTTCATGTAAAAAACATGTCGAAGTGAATTATCACTTAGTATCTGAAAGGGTTGCCCAAAAGGAACACGGGAATATTGATTCGAATTTTCTATTTCGCAGGCGCCTGGAAAATCGAATTTGTTGCGAAATCCACCCAGATTCAACCAATCCGACTCACCTGGGTTGCTCCACCTTCTTCTCCATCTCCGGCGCCGCCTTCTTCTCCAGCTTCGGCCGTCGCGCGCCGCTCGGGTTAGGGATTAGGATTGGGGGTTCGGGGGTCCCCAGAGTTCCCCGGCCATAGATTGAGGGTCGGGGCGCGCGGAGCGGGTGGCATTGGCGGCAGCGAAGAATGAGAGGAGGAAGGGGATCGGGGAGGCGACGCGCTCGCTTGATGAAGAAGACAAAAGGGGGAGGGGTCGTCCTCATCAGGCAGTTGGATCAAAATCCAACGGCCTGCAAAAGCGCTTGCAAAAAAAACCCTCAACACAGGCGTCTAATGGCTAGTCAACTAATCTGCCTAGCTGACACGTACCCCCATCCTCTTATGTTCCTCCATTTGACGCGTGTATACCCGTTTTCATTTCCCATCTCCCCTCCTGCTTAAGGCTCTCTCCAACAGGAATTCCTAAATTTGATCCCCTATAGCCTCATATGCAGGTTCCTTTTAAAAAATCTCTCCCTATATTTCTCCTATCTCCAACAGCGTTCTTTGTATGGAGAATTGTATAGGGGAAGGAAAGAGAACCCCTACATATAAGGGAATGGAGAGAAAATCTCTATTTTAGGAACGAAATAAGGAATATTGTTGGAGCACATAGGAAAAGAATCCGTCCCCTATTTTAGGATAGAGGATGCGTTAGAGGAGCCCGTTGGAGACACACAGGCCCACAATCCTCACCAATCACCACGAAGCCGCGGAGATAGCAGCCCTAATCGTTGCCTCACTCTTTTATCAAAAAAATAAATAAAAATTGTTGCCTCTCTCTACGCCGCCAGGCACATCGCCTGCCCCACGCCTCTCTACCATCTGCAAGTAGGGACGGGACTGGATTGTTTTGACCCTACAGGCCTTGGGCCGACCCAAAAAAAATGAACCATTGGGTCGCGCACTCAGCCCCAAAGGCATATTTGGGTCGACGAGACCCGAAAAATCCAAAGGGTACCCCCGAATCCCCAATCCATCACTCAACCATTCCCCAAGTCGCCGCTCTCGCTCGTCATCCCCGTCGCCGACCGCTCGTCCGCCCCTCACGTCGATGCAGGCACCGACCACGACCTATCTACACCGGCGCGGCCCCTCCAGAGCGCCTCCCCTCTTCGGCGTCGCCTGCAGTCTCCCTGCCCCCGGCTAGCCGGCTCCTCGAACCCTAGATCGGCGGCTGCGGCGGCCACTCGCCCTCTGGGGGAGGGGGACGACGAGGGGGCCAGGAGGGTCAGGAAGCCCTACACCATCACCAAGCCGCGCGAGAGCTGGACCGACCCCGAGCACGACAAGTTCCTCGAGGCGCTACAGCTGTGAGCCCGCCATCTACCTATGCTCTGTCCTCTTCTCTGCTCTGTTCTCTGTTGGGATCCAGTCCACCACTTGCTAAAATGGCTAAGGACATACTGGCAGTACCCGCTTCAACTGTGGCATCTGAATCGGCATTTAGTACAGGACATAGAGTGATATATGATTTTAGAAGTCGATTAAAACCAAAAATAGTTGAAGCACTCGTATGCCTTCAAGATTGGCTTAGAGCATCAGGTAATATATCTTTAATAGAATCTTGTTAAACTGGCCAAGAAATAATTATTTTGCCCTTCTTTTGAATTGCAGGTTCAAATCAGTTTTGCACGGCATCAATTTTTGACGATATTGAGTAGAGTGAACTATAAATCATTTCATTGTGCAAGACTTGAAGCCTGAGGTCCCAACCTGAAAGAACCATGTCCATCTGCCCTCATTTCTTACTATTGTTGTTGATGATTATAATTTATTGTGCTGTATGTCTATGAACTTTTTATAGTCCATATTGCATTTGATGACCTATGTCTGCATGACTGCATCCATGGAGTGCACATTACCCTGCATTTGGTAGTGGAAACATGTGCTGCAGTTCACTAGTTATTGTCAGGAACAATTAGCAAGTTTAGGGTTCAATACTTGAAACTAAAGATGTAATTTCGTGAAACTAAAGCTGTAGAGAAAAAGTTTTTCTGGACGAACGATGGCACTTCAAAGATATCAACTTTTATGGTAAAACATTGCAGGCTTGCACCCGTGTGACTCTCACACTCTTAGTTAAAGCATGGTATAGCTTATATGATATATCTATTCTTGTTGCAAATCTGCAATGCTTTTGATATATTTTGCCATCGACATGTGTAGGCGTATAAATAAAAAAAATGTCATGTCTGGTATCCTCTAACAAGTATGGCACTAAGTGCTGGTCATCTCATGCTACCTTTTCATCACAGTCCCTAACCACCTTGCTGGCTGAGCCATCCCATTTTAGCCATAATCGAGTTCAGCAATCAGCATAACCATTTTCTGAGTTCAGCAATCAACATAACTTGATATGATCTCTCACAGGTATCTCCAAAACCCCCTTTTGCCCATCAAGTCTGAACACCGCCGTGTAGCCATCAACCTGGATCAGAAGAGAAACTCTTGTGCTTGCTGGGGGCAATCCTCCTGGGGGCAATCCTCATCCTGGGGGCAATTTTGTTACTTTGATGCTTTTGTGATGTGATCTTCTGCAATGTCATTGAACTTATCGAATGTTTGACAATTGAATTTATGTGATGTACGAGCACAAACTAAATATTGTGATGCCTCATGCCTGGCGATCATTGGGCCTTTTTGATGCTGTGATGTAATTTTTGTTTTGTTTGAGCCGACCAATCGATCATGAGCATAAATTCATGTTTTAATATGGTTTAGGAAGAAATTTAGTAATAAAATTCAATTATTGAATTCTTGAAAGTGGGTCGACCCTTTTGACCCATTGGGTCAGAAGCATGATCCAATGGGTCGATCCATTGACCCTGTTTTTAAAAATGGATCATATGGATCGGTTCCAATGGATCGAGGGTCGCCCCATTCCCACCCCTATCTGCAAGTGCAGGACGCCCCAGCCTTGCGCCCTATGATTTTAGTACAGTACTTACTTGCTTGCTTCATTGCTTACCAATGGTTCAGATTATTACTATAAATTGTAAGAGTTCTTTTTAGCAGCCTTCAGGTACAACTGTAAACAATTGATATTGTCATGCAACTCCTTCCCTGCTATTATTTTTTTTTCTGTCGCACTGTACTCATTCTCAAATATATGCAACATCAGAAAGCAGCTACAATCTGACAGATGTTGCAGTCCGCTGATCAACCGGAAAAAAAAAAAGGAACAAATCACAATCCAACTTGCCGTTTATTATAAAAAAATTCAGCAAACCTGAGGTCCAACAAGACTGCTTATCAGGATTGTCTTCGTTACGCCCGCGCAATGCGCGGGAACTTTTCTAGTTAATTTGATGAGAGTAGAGCTCAAACGTAAATCTTGTTGTGCGAGATTGATTGTTGCAACTCGCAAATGCGATGGTGCATGTACCAGTGGAATTTTTTTGCTACGCATTGGAAATAAATTCAATACAATTCTTAATCTTCTTTTGGCGTGTGATTTGTGAATTGTGACTGTGAGTAGTCCCCAATGGCATGCATGCAGAAGGCAATGAAGGCGGTGCCTTGCCTTGTACGTAGGAGGCGTGGTTCGTCACTCGTCGATGGTGATGTCCCCCCACCTGACGTTGTGGCTGGCGGCGAGGTAGTGGGCGGCGACGGGGCCCCGGCTGCCGTAGGGGTAGAGCTCCGGCGCGACCCTCCTGTCCTCCAGCTCCCTGAGCACGGGCGTGAAGATGGCCCAGGCGGCGTGCAGCTCGTCGCTCCGGATGAAGAGGCGGCGCTCCCCCTCGATGGCGTCCAGCAGCAGCCGCTCGTACGCGTCCGGGATCTCCCTGTGGTACCTCTCCGAGTAGAGCAGGTTGAGGTCGGTGCTGTCCAGCCTCATCCCCAGCCCCGGCACCTTGTTGTTGATGTTGAGGTAGATCGCCTCGTCGGGCTGCACCCGCAGCACCAGCTCGTTCGTCGCCGTCCCGGCGATCCCCCGGTACAGGCTCCCCGGCACGCTCCTGAACTGCACCCTCACCTCCGCCCGCCGCGTGTGCAGCGCCTTCCCGGCCTTCATCAGGAACGGCACGCCGTCCCACCGCGCGTTGTCGATGAACAGCGCCGCCGCCGCGAACGTCGGCGTCACGCTCCCCTTCGCCACCGTCGGGTCGTCGGCGTAGCCCGGGTACGCCCTCCCGCCCTTGCTGTGCCCCTTGTACTGCCCCACCACCACGTCCTCCAGCTTCAGCCGCCGCATCGACCGCAGCACCTTCACCTGCACATGCACATCCAGCAGCACCACCATGCACCACCACCACCACAACATATATTAGTTAGCTTCTAGTGTTACAGTGTTCCTTAGCTCGATGTTCACGCACACAATCCACCTTCTCGTTGCGGATGTCCTCGGCGTCGAGGCTCACAGGGGTCTCCATGGCGAAGAGGGCCAGTATCTGCAGCAAGTGGTTCTGCATTATGTCCCGGATGATCCCGTAGCTGTCGAAGTAGCTGCATGCAGCACAGGGAGGATCGATCGATGCTATATATTAAGGAGCAACATTTAATCTGGATGTGCAAATATATAGTGGAGAGATTAATCAAGGTTCTGCAGACCCGCCTCGACCCTCGGTGCCGAAGTCTTCGGAGAAGATGAGCTGCACGTTCCGGATGTAGTTCCTCGACCACAGTGGCTCAAACACAAGGTTGGAGAAGCGGAGGACCGAGAGGTTTTCTACCAGCTCCTTGCCCAGGTAATGGTCAATCCTACGTACTCCCCAATGCATTCACAAGGAATTATCCAGCATATGGTTAGCTAAAGTGCTTGATAAATGTTGCCCCAAAGCAAAAGAGAAGGCCTCACTGGAACTGTTACATACCTGAAGATTTGCTCCTCAGCTAAGTACTTCTTCAAGGACCCAGTGAGCTCCGCCGAGGATTCAGAATCGCGGCCGAAGGGCTTCTCAACTATAAACCTTGTCCACCCGCTTGGAGAAGATGCCATGCGACTAGCAGATCTTACCACATCGACAAATATATTTGGTGGAATGGACAGGTAAAACAACCTGTTTGGTACCTTGCCATCCTGATGACAAATATTTCCCATGACTTCCTCAGGAATAGCTGTTGTGAATCGCATAAAAGTATAGGCAGCACTCGCATATTTTCCATTTTTTACCGGATATTTTAAATGGGAAATAATTACTTATCGATATACTACAATGTACGAGATTGAAAACTCTTATCTGAATTTTGAAAGGTAAATTAAGAATGCACTTCCTTCTCTAATTTCTAACCATATTGATTACATAGACCTCAAATTAGAGCTCAATGAACGTTACTGTACCTCTTTTTCTTTAAGCTTTCTGTCTAGTTCAGAAAATCCTTCATCTGAATCGTACTGCCCAGATTGATAGAAGCACCTCTTCAGAAATTGTTCCATCTTATCGCTGCAGTTCTCCCTGTTTTATTATGGAACGTCCGTTACATTCAGAACAAAACTCTAGTGGCTGAGAACGTACATCTATGGAAAATACAATATGACAACACACACTGGGGATATGCGAATAAAGAAATCACATAATGAATGTTGATTTTGGTAATGACGTAATAACTTCGTATAGCATACATTATACGAAGTTATACGACAATACAATTCTTAATCTTCTTTTGGTGTGTGATTTGTGACTGTGATCGAGTAGTCCCCAATGGCATGCATGCAGAAGGCAATGAAGGCGGCGCCTTGCCTAGTATACGTAGGAGGCGTGGTTCGTCACTCGTCGACGGTGATGTCCCCCCACCTGACGTTGTGGCTGGCGGCGAGGTAGTGGGCGGCGACGGGGCCCCGGCTGCCGTAGGGGTAGAGCTCCGGCGCGACCCTCCTGTCCTCCAGCTCCCTGAGCACGGGCGTGAAGATGGCCCAGGCGGCGTGCAGCTCGTCGCTCCGGATGAAGAGGCGGCGCTCCCCCTCGATGGCGTCCAGCAGCAGCCGCTCGTACGCGTCCGGGATCTCCCTGTGGTACCTCTCCGAGTAGAGCAGGTTGAGGTCGGTGCTGTCCAGCCTCATCCCCAGCCCCGGCACCTTGTTGTTGATGTTGAGGTAGATCGCCTTCGTATAACTTCGTATAATGTATGCTATACGAAGTTATTACGGCGGCTCTCTAGGAAAAGATCTCCACCCTATGGGTATCACAGGAGGAGGCCGAGGAACTTCGCGGGCTGGCCGTAAGGGCGAGCACCGCAGAAAGAAGGGTCAAGAAGCTGGAGGCGCAGCTCAAGACCAGCGAGCAGCGCCTTAGTCAGAACGAAAGTCTGACCGGGGAGCTGCGGGCCAAGACCGAAGAAGTAGAAGCTCTTCAGGGGGAGGCCAAGTTCAGCAAGGAGGAAACCGAACATCTACGAGCTGAAGTCAAGGAAGGGATCAAAGCCCAAGGAGAAGTCTTGCGCCTCAAGTTAGACATGAGGGGCTAAAGGAGCAGCTTGCTTCTAAGTAGCAGTAGGGCTGTAACCCGAAAGGGACTTTGTACCTGTAAACTTTTGTTAGTGCAATAA
>SPJY01005961.1:910485-962733 GCA_005191435.1 Raddia distichophylla
GCCGACGTAAATAAGTTCGGATACGCACGGCGGCGCCACGTGGCAGGAGGGATATTTACGTCGGCCAGGCTGGCCGACGTAAATACTGGAATTAGGCGGCTGCCATAACCCAAGTATTTACGTCGGCCAGCCTGGCCGACGTAAATACTTCGAGTATAGGCCGGCCGTATTGCCCAGTATTTACGTCGGCCAGCCTGGCCGACGTAAATATCCCTCCTGCCACGTGGCGCCGCCGTGCGTATCCGAACTTATTTACGTCGGCCAGCTCGGCCGACGTAAATAGAGCGTGCATATTTACGTCGGCCAGACCGGGCCGACGTAAATAAGTGTGCCACCGTGGCTCCTGTGCCCCGACGGCAGGTATTTCCGTCGGCCGTTGGGCCGACGTAAATAAGTGCTATTTACGTCGGCGGCCGACGTAAATAGACTTATTTACGTCGGTATTAATACGTCGGCTTATTTACGTCGGTCTGCCGACGTAAATAGCTATTTACGTCGGTTTTTGCTCTATTTACGTCGGCTTCTGGCCGACGTAAATACGTCGGTTTCCTGTAGTGATATTTGAATAATTATCAGCGTAACATGTCTAGTTAGATATTCCTCCATCTAAAGTAGTGTTGCCTCCATATGAGTTGCATAATATCCATCGTATACTGTACATATTTGTTTTCGGAAATCATCGGAGCATGGGAATTTCTCCCACAACGCAAACAACGATTCTTTTTTTGCATAGCAAGAAAAGTTATGTAACCTAGCTTTTTTAAATCCAGGAACAGGAAGACAATGGATTTTTTAATTCTAAAATGTTATGTAACCTAGCGCACCGGCATACACATAATTTTAGTGACTAGTAACCATTAAAGTTTTATCCTTCTGGATTTGTATCCCTAATAATAGTATAAATTCCCTCCTACTGCGTGAGCATAGGAGTATTCCCGATACACCATACACAACACACCTTTATCATTCATCTTGCACAAAGAGGAATCCTACCTAGGTCTTTTTCTCGCAAACCTTTGTAAAGTGATCTCTAGATTGTAGTAAAGCAATGGACTCAACGCTACTATCCATTGCCCGAGAAGCCTGAACCAGGATAAAATCTCTCTGATGTTTCTTTTTTCGGACACTACGCCAAGATTTCATTGACATCTTGAAAGGCAAGGTTGTGGCAGAAAAAGGGCTCTCTGATCCCGTATTTCAAAGGTAAGCTCGACTTGGGAAACTCGCTCCCAATCGTCGACAGTTGGATCACACCGTCCCCAGTCTAAAGTACTTTCATCATCAGAAAAAATACTAAAGTGCAGTACCTAGTCTTAACTAGACTTGATTATTCATCCGGTCAGGTCGGGTTTGGGTCGAGTATGGTCAGGTTGTCGGGCTTGTTCTCCAGGCCAACCCGGCGCCGTTGAACATGTCAGGTCGGGTTTTTTTAGGTCAGGCGCCTCGGGTTTTCGCCCGGTTTCGAGGGTTTTTTTCAGATTTCGGGTCGCAAATTGGTACCCAAGCCCACCTGGTATATCGTTGGGTCAGTTTTTTTTGGGCTGGGTCAGATCGGATTGGTCGGGCCAAGCTACCCATGATCAGGTTTAGTTTTAGCCCTCAAAGAGAAAATGACCAGGTGGGCCGTGGGCTAGCAACTAATTTTACCTGCCAGTTGGAGTAGATACCTTGTTACTCCTAGGAGGTACCAAAAGGGCCTCCTTTTGCACATTAAAAATTAGACCCGAAATCAGTCGCACTTGGTTGTTCAGACGATAGTGTTATGCTGGTTGGGTTTTGAATTTGGATGCATGCCTGTTGCTAGGTCAATGCTGCTCTTTCATGAGTTTGTGGAGGGCCCTGGCCAACCTTCTCCAAAATCCAACAAATTAAGCTCAAGTTTCTAGAGGAGTACCTATATCTCAAAAACGAAAATGTTATGTAAGCACAGTGTTGGGGATTCTTCTGGAGGGGCGAACTAGACTCCAAAAAGGATTCCTAAGTTTCACTTGGAGTATGCTGATAAAAATATGTTAGCCCTAGACTTCTGTACTCGCCTCCAGAAGAGTAACCCTAATGTGCTGGCGAAGTTCTCTAAAGTAGTTTAGATTGACTAGCCACACAAACTACATTGCTTTGTTTCAGCGGCAAATATTTTTAGACATTATTTTTATAAATGACATATCAACTTTAAACTATAAAAAAACGATGGTTCCATTGTATTGTATTTTAACATTGCTTTCATCATTAATATTTTTTCTTTTTCGAAGTCACTTTCTCTCTTTGCATTAAATCTAAAGCTTTGGGATGAAATAGATATGGTTTCTCAAAGAATAAATGATCTTCTTCTCTCTCTACATTAATTATATGTCATATCATCTTTTTATCCTACTTGACATAATAAGAAACGAGTGGAGAAACTGCATTACAAATGCCCTAAACACCCCTAGTAGCGGTCACCTAAATTAGCCACTTATTCCAAATAAGCATAACACCATGTTAACTAGCTGTTAATTTTCCAATAAAGATTCAAGATTATTTCAGCAAAAAGAAGAGTGCCTCAATCTTGAAGCTGTGATCGACCTAATGCGAATTTGGAAAATTGAATAGATTGTTAGCAAATATATCAAAACAAAGATCGAACACGAGACAAGATTTTTACGTGGAAAACCCTTGCGGGAAAAATACCACTGGCGCCAACCGGCGAAATCCACTATATCATATGAGAGTACAAACGCAGGGAAATAACAATTGAGACTTCTATTCCCGTGCGGCTTACAAAAGTTATAAATAGGGTGGACAAAACTGACAGTAGTCAAATACGGAAACGAATCCGCTAATCACTATGACCGAACCGTGGGCCCTCTAGGCGTCCCCACAAGACTCATGTTAGAATTCGGATCATATTTCAACAAACTCCACCTTGAGACTAATTCCCATCTTGTAGCAAATGAAATATCATCAATCAACTCACTTCAACAATAAAAAATCACCGTGCGCCAAAAGTCACTAGGACTTAAACTGTAATACCAACTAAGCTTGAGCAAAACTCAAACTTAGTAGCAGTAACTGTCTTTGTCATCATATCAGCAGGATTATCATGAGTACTGATCTTGCATACCTTAATGTTACCTTGAGCAATAACATCACGAATATAATGATATCTGACATCAATGTGCTTTGTTTTTTTCATGAAACATTTGATCCTTTGTAAGACATATAGCACTTTGACTGTCACAGAATAAATTTATGCAAGATGAATCTTCACAAAGCTTAGCATACAAACCTCTTAACCAAGTAACTTCTTTATATGCTTCAGAAATAGCCATGTAATCAGCTTCAGTAGTGGATAAAGCAACTGTAGCTTGCAAACTTGCTTTCCAACTAACGGCACAACCATTAATAGTAAACACATAACCAGTGAGAGACCTTCTCTTGTCCAAATCAGCAGCATAATCAGAATCAACATATCCAATAAGTCTATCTCCAGTCTTGCCGAACTGCAAACTAGCATTAGATGTGCCACGCATGTACCTGAAAATCCATTGTATAGCCTTTCAATGTTTTTTGTCAGGATTAGCCATGTATCTACTGACCAAACTCATAGCATGAGATAAATCAGGACGAGAACAAATCATGGCATACATTAATGAACCGACAACACTAGAATAAGGAACCTTGGATATATATTCAATTTCTTCATCAGAGTCAGGACATTGAGAAGATGATAATTTAAAGTGAGGAGCAATGGGAGTACTGACTGGTTTTGCATCATGCATATTGAAACGACGAAGAACTTTATCAATATAACTTTGTTGGCTAAGATATAATAGACTAGACGTTCTGTCCCTTATAATCTCCATGCCAAGAATTTTCCTCGCTGCACCTAGGTCCTTCATTTCAAACTCACTACTTAATTGTGCCTTTAAAGTAGTGATCTCTTTCTTTCTCTTTGCAGCAATCAACATATAATCAACATATAACAACAAGTATATAGGTGACCCATCCACAAATTTAATGTAAACACAGCTATCAAATTCAGACCTTTTAAAACTGTGTGTAAGCATAAAAGAGTCAAACCTCTTATACCATTGTCTCGGGGATTGTTTTAAAACATAAAGAGATTTCTTTAACTTGCAAACCAAATTTTCTTTAGCAGGAACAATGAAACCTTCAGGCTGGTCCTTGTAAATTTCTGCCTCTAATTCACCATGTAAAAATGCAGTCTTTACATCTAACTGCTCAAACTCAAGATCACGCATAGCCACAATACTAAAGAATGTATGAATTGAGCTATGTTTCACAACCGGAGAGAAAATATCATTGTAATCAATACTTGGTATATGACTGAAGCCTTTAGCAACTAATCTTGCCTTAAACCTCATGGGTTCACTTGAAGACAAACCTTCCTTTCTTTTAAAGATCCATTTGCAGCGAACGGTCTTCTTTTCTTTAGGCAAACGAACAATTTCCTAAGTGTAATTTGTCGACGGTTGGGATATCGGTCCCAAGTCAACTAAGGTTCCTGAGAAGGGGAGATAGGAGACACGCCGAACAGAGCGAACAGCAATCAACGAACAACAGGGAGACACAGGGTTTTTATCCTGGTTCAGGCCTCTCGAAGAGATAATAGCCCTACGTCCAGCCTTTCTTTATATAAAGAGGATTACAAGGTGGAAGCTCGACGAGAAGAACAGGTCTTGGCGAGATTATGGGTGTACAGGAAACTAATATGCGATCTTAGCTTCAAGTCGCGCAGGATTGGCCATGCGTATCTGCCGGTGCCCTCTACACGCCGTAGGGGCCTTGTTTATATAGTGTTGAACAACCGACCTACCAAAGGATAATCGGGTCGGGCTGACCACGAGACCGTAACGAACTCGTATACATGCCATATACATCCCGAGGTAGATAAGGTATACTCCAATTCTTGGGGATCACGACATCTGCTCCAATCCGGGAAACCTCGTCCTGGTCTTCACGTTGCCGTGCAGAACTCTTATTCGAGACGGACTGGAATAGGAACCCTTTGGCCGTTACGCACCACGCCAACCAAGAAGCTGTTCGGCAGGATGCATATGGGTCAGAGAGAACCTTCCCGGGAGCAGGCCCTGGGAGGCTGTTCGATTGGGCCGTCAGGGAGTGGGCCATGGCAATGGGCCGTGATTTTATCCCCGACAGCTAGCCCCCGAGACTCAAGTGGAAGGACTCACTAGAGTGGGGTCTTCCTCTTGAGACTCAAGTCACGAAGAGGGAAATTTCGCTGCTACAGGAACGTGCAACAGGCGACCGAACAGGTTACGGTTCAACCGAACAAGACTTTGTTCGGGACCGAACAAACCCTGCTCAGTGCCGAGCAACTCTGTTGCGTCGAACAGGGAACAACATCTGTCCGAGCAGAGCACCCAGTCTTCAGTGCAGACACTGGAAAAATAGCCGTTGGCAGATTTCAACGGTAATTTTCGCTGCGCAGTGAAAACAGTCGACCGTTCTTACTTAGCCGTTGCAGTAAAAAATAGCCGTTTTGTGGCAAAAAACCGTTGCAGAGCTGCTCGTCTGGGGCTATAAAAGCACCCAAGCCGCCCGCGGCTTGCCACTTTTGTTCTCACGCCTTTCCTTCCCAAGCCCTATTCCAATCGCGCTAAGCATCAAACAGCCACACTCCACGCCCAAATCTGCTCGTCCAACCCTGGGGATTGCTATGGCCAAGTTCTCGGGCACCAGCATGACCGAGGAGGACTTGAAGATCTGGGAGGCGGAGGGACACATCGACACCGGCAGCTGGAGGCTGCCCGAGGAGGAATGGCCAGATTCTCAAGCACTAGCTTGACCGAGGAAGACTTGAAGATCTGGGAGGCGGAAGGCCACATCGACACCGGCAGCTGGAGGCCGTCCGGGGAGGAGGAAACACCGGAGCTGCTTAAGGACGAGTTCGTCAACTTCGAGCAGTTTGCACTGTTCGGGTTGAGGTCTCCCGAAAGCGACTTCGTGGAGGCCTTCTTGAACATCAACGGGTTGGAGGTCGCAAACCTGAACCCCAACTCGTTCCTCCAGATGGCTGTCTTCGCACACCTGTGCGAGGGCTACCTAGGAGTTGATCCTTTGGTGGGCCTTTTCCTCTACTACTACACCGTGACGAGGAGCAGCTCCGCCGCTTCGGCGCTTGGGTGCTACTACCTTATCCTCGTCCGCCACTGCTTGACTCGATGGGGCCGTGGTGGATGAGGTGGTTCTACACTAAAAGGAGCGGCGACAGCAAGCTCGTCTTCACCGAAAAAGCGCCGGCGAAGGGAACACCAATGCCACGGCTGGAGCCGACCAGTGAGGATTGGTATCTCACTCAGAAGATCGCCTCTCTCGTGGGCCTTGGGCTCACGGGAAGGGAGATAATCCGGGACTTCGTGGCGAACAGAATTTGTCCGCTGCGGAAAAGGTCCCACCCCTTCTACAAGATAGAAGGCTGGGAGGACATCATCAGGGAGAGCACGGGTAAGTCACTTAACACTCAACCTTTCTTGGTGATTTCATCCGAACAGGAACTAAGCTCATCTTCTATTCGGGCAGTGCAACCAACCACAGCATGGGTGACCGAGCAGGTCGACTCCATGTTGAACGCTGCTCGGAAGGATAGCGAAGTCACCGACGAGGTGGCCTACACGTGTCCGCGAAACGTACTCGTCCGCACACCCGAGGTAATTTACTCAAAACCCCAATTGGTTTGCAAGACTCACACGATCAGAGTATGCTAACATTCGCTTCCCTTTATCCAGGACGTCACACGATCAGAGTATGCTGACATTCGCTTCCCTTCATGCAGGATGAACAGCTGATCCTCGGAGGGATCGTTGAAGAGATATCCAAGCACGAGAAAGAGGGACCGAAGAAGGGCAAGGCCAAGATGGTCGAGAAGCCTAAGGTGGCCGCTGCGCCGATGCGGAGTTCGCCGCACCGCAGCGGTCGCCAACAACCTCCAAAGCCCTCTGCGGCGACGAAGCGCGCCGAGCAAGTCAAGCGCGCTCACGGTCAGCCAAGGGGGGAACGCCCAAGCCCGTCCCTCCTCACCGAGCAGAGCGATGAAGAGGTACGAAACTTGACCCACTGGCTGAAGCGATTCACGCAAGCTCACCCAGGCCATGTGGAACGGCTGCAACAGATCGCCGAGCAGAGGAGGCTAGAAGAGGAAGTCGCGCGCAAGGAAAAGCTTCTTGCGTTACGCAAAAAGAGTGCTCAGCTCAGCAAAGAGCTGAGCCTATCGCCACAAGCTTCTGGAGGCCAAAGCGAGGAAGCCAAGGAGCCCCCGAGCAAGAGGCGCAAGCTCCACCAAGGAGCGAAGAAGAAAGTTAAGTTCCCTGCGGCAGGTACGTAGTAGCAGGGCTCTCCCTTTACATTCTACCGAACCGCGCAGGATCTAACCCATTTTTTTTTCTTCAGCTGCCCAGGAAGAGACTGCCACGGACGACGTGGACGTGGCGATCGAGCGATCTCTGCTGCCCGAACATCTACAAGATGCGTCGCGGGCAGTGAGGCTACTCGCTCTCAAGGACAGACTGGCAGCGTGGGCTGTGCTCCCACCGGGCTCCACCGACCGGATGGACGCGCTGAAGAGCGCGGTGGAGTGGCTGGAGGCCCAAGATGCGGGGCGCGGCACCACGGAGAGCGGAGCCAAGGTATTGGCTCTGCCGACCGCCCGAGGCGGGACCGAACAGACGGTCCTTCCAGGCACTTCGTCGCAGGGGCAACCCATCCCTGTGGCGACGGAGTTCACTGGCGAGCAGGGTGAAGGACCTGCTGCCAGGGGGCAGGATGAAGACCGCGAGCAGGACGTTCAAGTCGCCCTGTCCGCGGATACACCGACGCCGCCGGCCAGAGCAACGCCGATCTTGCCCGAAGGCGAACGAGCAGAAGAACAGGAAGAAGGGCAGGAGCTCGAGGGCGAAATTCCCTCGCCTGTCGCAACTGCCCCAAGGCGCGCGCCCTCGCATGGGAAAGACGAAGCGGAGAGATCGCCGCGCTAGTCTCATCCCAAACAGTCGAGGCTTTGTGACCCACGGCCTTGAAGATCGACTGCGCCAGGGTCTGGAGCGTCGGCTTGGAGAGGTAAGCTCCAAAACCAAACCTTGTCCGTTCGAGCTATAGCCACCCAAAGCGACTGACTTGGTCTTCTCTCTCTCAGGTCTTGAAGGGCACCATGGAGGACCTCGAGGAAGGCGTCACCGTCGAACGCAGCGCAGTTCTGGCGGCCTTCCAGGAGCAGCTCCGGATGAGGGGGCTGGAGGGGGAGCCCTCTGCATCAGCCAAAAGCCGGGGCCGGCTGAAGGCGAAGGTGAAAAAGCTAAAGGCCCAACTAACTGAGGAGAGGCAGTCTTCCGCGGCTCTCCAGGAGAAGATCTCCACCCTGTGGGTATCACAGGAGGAGGCCGAGGAACTTCGCGGGCTTGCCGTAAGGGCGAGCCCCGCGGAAAGAAGGGTCAAGGAGCTGGAGGCGCAGCTCAAGACCAGCGAGCAGCGCTTTAGTCAGAACGAAAGTCTGACCGGGGAGCTGTGAGCCAAGACCGAAGAAGTAGAGGCTCTTCAGGCGGAGGCCAAGTTCAGCAAGGAGGAAACCGAACGTCTCCGAGCTGAAGTCAAGGAAGGGATCAGAGCCCAAGGGGAAGTCCTGCGCCTCAAGTTAGACATTGAGGGGCTAAAGGAGCAGCTTTCTTCTAAGAAGCAGTAAGGCAGTACCCAAAAGGGCCTTGTACCTGTAAAACTTTTGGTCATGCAAATAAAGACTTAATTACCTTTTCCCTACAACAAAGAGCAGCAAAAAGACAAGAACGAGCCGGAAACTAAGAGCAAAGGCAAAACAGCGCTATAGAGTTTTCGGAAAACGCGGTAGGGCGCCAGCCTAACTTTCAGCCCCCATTGTGCATCTGTCCGAGAACCTAAGATTGCGAACTCGAGCAGGTGCACAAGCAAAAGAGCGACACTCTAGCCCCGGTATGGACGATGCTCGAAAACCTAAGATTGCGAATTCAAGCACGTGCGTAGAGAGATAGAGTGACACCCGTATCCTGATCAACTCGTTCTAGGAACTGCTCGTTAACGTAAGTTAGGCGATTCCGAAGGTAACCGAACAAGAAAAGTGCCTCTGCCGCGGGAGGCTTATGAGAGCATGCTTTGCCAAGTGGTTGTGCCGTGAGAGCTAAGTGCCTCTGCGGCGGAGGGCTGACGAGAGCAGGCTTAGCCGTAAGGCTGGAAGCCGTATTACGCAACTCTGAGTTTAGGAATTTGTTGAAACTAGATATGGGGCAGAGAAAACCTGAAGATCGCGGAGCCAAGAGTTCGCAAGACCGGGCAGCCATCAAGTGTTACCAGAGAGAAGATAGTCTGAAAAGACAAGGAAGTGAAAAGGGCCGCAGGGGGCCGCGAACATTCACTGTTTATTGGATTGAACTTTACATGGCAGCCCGAGAGACTTGGACGAACTAAGGCGCGAAGTTTGACAAAAAGCGCAGTGCTTAGCAAAGAAACGAAAGACCTACACAAAGAACTTACGAAGCTGGTCGATGTTACAAGTGCTGGTCAGCTCTCTCCCATCCTCCATTGCCAGGCGAACAGTCCCCGGGCGAGCAGTAGAAACGACCGTGAACGGGCCCTCGCACCTGGGAGTTAACTTGTTGGCATTGGACAGGTTCTGGACACGGCACAAAACGAGATCGCCCGCCTTCAAGGACCTTGGTCGAACTGATTTGGCAGCGTGCCGGCGAAGAGCTTGCTGGTAGCGCGCCATTCTGACTTGTACCCGTTCGCGTGTGCCTTCGAGGAGGTCGAGTTCGAGCAAGCGCTCTTGCTCTGCGTCAACCAAGTTGACCGAGCTCGTGCGAGGCGAGCCGAGTACTACTTCGGCGGGCAAGATGGCTTCTGCACCGTAGACCAATTGGAAAGGAGTTTCCCCGGTTGCCCGGCTGGCCGTGGTGCGAACTGCCCGGAGGACGGAAGGAACTTCGTCAACCCAGGCTTTGTTGTGCTCGCTGAGTGCAGCGAACACGCGCCGTTTTATACCCTGGACAATCTGTCCGTTAGCTCGCTCGACTGCTCCATTGCTCTGTGGATGTGCCACAGAGGCGAAGTAGACCTTGGTTCCCAGCTGTTCGCAGTATTCCTGGAATAGCTCGCTTCTGAACTGGGAACCGTTATCGGTGATCAGCTTGTGGGGAATCCCGAAGCGCATGATCACGTTGCTCTTGAAGAAGCGTACAGCCGATTTGACGTGAAGAGACGATACAAGCTCTGCCTCAATCCACTTTGTAATGGTGTCGATGGCAACGAGCAAGTGTGTGCAGCCCTTGAACCCCTTAGGGAACGGGCCGAGCAGATTCAGACCCCATGTGGAGAAAGGCCAGGCTTATGAGCCTTCCGGGCATGGAATTGACATGCCTTGCACTTAGTTACCACATCCCGAGCATCCTGTAGCGCTGTGTGCTAATAATAACACATGCGAAACGCTTTGCCAACCAGAGTCCTGAAGGAGGCGTGGTTGCCGCAGGCACCCTCGTGTATGTCCCTAGGAAGGAACACACCCTCCTGCTGAGATGGCCGGCCCAAGATCGCGTTGTAGGCAGATGGAAAGTCGACCACGTCAAACATGATCAACTCTGTCCGGAAGTTGCTCGAGCTACCGAAGGTGACGGGCAGGACGATCTGCCCCAGCGGCCGTACTGCTTCTCCCAGTATGATCCCCTAGAGGGGCATCGCGACCTCCTTCAGCTTGGAGTGAGGTATTTGCATCTCGTCCATGACCTTTGCAGATAGCAAGTCCAAAGCACTCCCGCCGTCGATCAGGACGCGCCCGACTCTGGCGTTGCTGATGGTCGGAGCGACCACCAGCGGGAGCCGCTGAGGCTTCCTGCGCTTCTGAGTCGTAGCCCTCAAGAAGAGATCCCTGGTTGCTGATGGAGTTCGACATGCTCGATCTACTAAATCCCCACGGACGGCGCCAACTGTCGACGTTTGAGATATTTTCAACGTTGTGGACCTCCCGGGCAGCTTACTTGAGGCTGCGTCGAGAGGGATAAGCCGAGGATCCGCCGAAGATTACGGCGATATGGTTCACGGGCTCCTGTATTCATCATCATCGTCCCGACCACCACCATCGGCTTGGCGTTTGTCCTTACTGGCATCACCTTGTTTGGGTAGGGTGGGCATTGGGCCCTTGCCGTTGTAGAAATTCTCGAGCTTTGCAGCCCAGGTTTTGCAATGGCGAATATCATACCCGTAGTGCTGGTGGAACTTGCAATATCGGTCACTGGGACCTTTCTTGCCTTGTCCGCCTCCCTGGGTAGGCTCTACCGAGGGATAATCGGGCCGGACTAACTACGAAACCATAACGAAATTCGTACATGCCAAATACATCCCGAGGTAGATAAGATAAACTATGGTTCTTGGGGATCACGACTTATGTTCCAATCCGGGAAACCACGTCCGGGTCTTCACGTAGCCGTGCAGAACTCTTGTTCGAGACGGACTCAAACACGAATCCTTGGCCGTTACGCACCATGCCAACCAGGAAGCTGTTCGGGAGGATGCTCATGGGCCAGATAAAACGTTCTAGAGAACTAGGCCCTAGTAGGTTGTTCGATTGGGCTGTCAGGGAGTGGGCCATGGCAATGGGCCGTGATTTTATCCCCGACACAAAGCACCGCTAAATCGAAGTCCCCCGGTGTTGCCTCTCCATCCTTTCCAAGCCAATTTTGCCATACTGTAACACCCTGGCCCAAATTCGCTTAGAGCCTAGCCCACCTACGGGGCTGGCCCACACATGCATAGCTCCCACTTAGACTTTTCGGCCTCGCTTCATCCAAAAGAGTTAACCCGGGGTGCTATGTTTGGCTCCAACAGGCATTATATGCTACTACAACTCTTTCTCAACAAGCAATATGGGATTAATCCCACCAACACATCCGCATGGGCCTCACAACACATCGGACCGGAGTATTACACTCACCCACCCTTAATAGGCTGACGCCCTCGTCAGCACTCATCCTAAGCGGCAAATGTCCAGGGTCCCCCTCGGTATACGGCCGTGCGTCTAGTGTCGACAAATATGCCATGTCGTGCGACCACTCTAGGCCCACACAAGCCATGCACAATATGCTCGCGCAACTAAGCCCACACGATCTGCCGCACAGCGAGGGTTGATTCTCTGATACCATCTGTAACACCCTGGCCCAAATTCGCTTAGAGCCTAGCCCACCTACGGGGCTGGTTCACGCATGCATAGCACCCACTTAGACTTTTCGGCCTCGCTTCGTCCAAAAAGGGTTAACCCGGGGTGCTATGTTTGGCTTTAACAAGCATTATATGCTACTACAACTCTTTCTCAACTAGCAATATGGGACTAATCCCACCATCACATCCACATGGGCCACATGGGCCTCACAACACATCGGACCGGAGTATTACACATACCTCCTAGCCTTAGCCAAGCCAATGTCTCCATACCTCCCAGCCTTAGCCCATTGCAATCGGACACAGACTCCTAGACATGCATACCTTTTTCAGACGCACACCCCAAGATGGCAGTTGTGAGATAGCCAATGGGCACACGCCCAGAGTCCGCGGGTTCCATCTGATGACAGGATGAGTCGCCGAAGTACGTGATTCCGTGAGTCGATGCCTAGATGACTCCTGCATTCAGGCCTGTATGACAACCACTGAATAGAGGTGAAGATGGTGTCGCGAGAAGTAGCTGCACAACTATCCACAATTAACACTAAAGACGATTGGTAAGATCACCCATAGGCGGATGCCGACGATTGCCCAGAGTAGATCGCGGAGAGGCCTCGACGCGCAGTAGATCAAGACCGCGACGCGCCACGCCGCCGCGGCAACCGCCCGTGCAGGCGCTAGGCAAGCCTCGCCGCCGCAAGCCACCATGCACTGCCAACGGCAACGAAGGGCAGGGGCCATCGATGGCGGCACTGCACGCTAGATAGGGTCGTCTCACTAGGGCCGCACTGGCCGTGGAGGAGGTGCACGTCGACGCGCAACATTGCACGCCAGAGGAGGCAGCCTCGTTGTGGTCAGCGCACCGTGGACACCCGACGACGGCGTCTGGCCGGGCGGCGAAGTCGCCGCCGCCGCCGGGGACAAGGGACTGAGCACCGGAGCGCAAGAGAGAGAACTCTGGAGAGGACGCAGGAGGGAGGAGGCGGCCAGAGCTAGGGAGGAGGCGGGAAGCGGCGGTGCTCAGCGATGGCCGAAGCGGCAGCTAGGGGGAAACCCTCATGTGCATCTCTAATTGATGTAGATATTGAACTTTCTTTCTTTGTATAAACAATTTATCAACCTCCGTTTGCTCATGATTGTTGAGAATAAAATAAAAGCTTCGTATTATGAATTGTGATCATCTTTCTTCTGCTCGGTGCAAAACTGCAAATGAAAATTAGACCCTAATCGAAGAGAAATAAGCAACAGTATCGTTTTAACATTTTTGATGATATTTCCATGACTACGCGAATTAAAACGAAGCCGCAGTTGAGAGCATTTCCCATGCAACGGATTTAGCTAGGGACAAACCATCTCTAATTGATTTAGCTAGGTTGCTTTTCTACGTGAATGGACCGGCCGAGTGGTGGGACCCACATGTGGACTTGCCCCGTAAAAGATCAGTATAAGAAGAGGGAGATTATTCTGAGAATAATAAGGCATTGTCTCACTTTCTACATCTGTGTGTGTCTGCTTTCCCATTTTTCCTATTCTTCATACGTGTTTGCGTGAGAATCGATAACCTTGAACTACACTGGGTAGGATAGTTGTCTGACAATTAGCAATCAAATTATGTCAGTCTCTACACGGATAAAAAAAAATTGTTTTGAGTTAATTCCTTAACTTACCGGGTAGGATAGTGCTGCTATTATTTCCAGTAGGCAGCAGTACGTTGTGTAAATCCATATCGATGTTCCACGGCTGATGCTTGTGTATGCATGGCCGCGAAATTAATCGACCTGATTAAGAAGCGCTCGGATTAGAAACTTGTGAGGCCATGCTAGCAGCTAGCTGGGGGGGCGAGGTAACATGGCATCGATCCTTACTAGTAGCCTCCCGGATAAATCGTCGGAGCGAGCGTAGAAGGAGCGCAGAGCAGCGTGCCGAATGCCGACGGCGCAGGGCGCAGGTGGCACCTCACAACGAACGTCTCCTAGCAGCAACTGCCGGCGGCGCAGGTGTTGCTCCCGCAGGCGCCGGCCTCCCACTGGTTGAGGAACACAACGGCGAGGAAGTCGGCGGCGAGGAGCGATGGGGCGACCGGGTGAGATGCTAGTAGCGATGGATCCATGGGAACTGATCCATTTCGGCTTCACCAAATTAAATTTGGTCCGGGCCAACGGCCCATTATTCCTTTTTTATTTTGTGTGGGTCGGATCGTTGGGTCAATGCGCCGGACCGATCCATTCGCATCTGGAACGGGCGAAAGGCTCCATGTATTTTCTGTTAAGATATTCTCTCTTGCTTGCTGCTCCATGAGTTCTCCTATTCACATTTGATGACATATAAAATGAGAGCGGCTGACTTTCGTTGGGCTTTGAAAAAGGGAAATTCTTGGGGACGGGATCCCGTCCGGGCGGGATCCGGACGGTATCGGCCCCCTTGCGCGCTGTACAGAGGAGGAAGGAGGAAAGAGGAGGGAGCAGGGAGGAGGAAGAAGAAGGCCTACCTCGCCGCCGTCGAGCTCGCCGTCGCCGTCGTCGACCTTGCCACCGGCCGTTCGGGTTAGGGTTAGGATTCGGGGTGGGGTTCGGGTTTAGATTTGGGCCGGGGAAGGGGGCGGCATGGCGGTGGGTGGGGTTCGTCGGGGGCGGCAGCGGAGGCGGCGGTGGCGCCGTCGGAGCCGGAGGAGGGGGTGAAGACGGTCGGTTGGTAGTGGAGGGGGGACTGCTCCTCACCCCCTCAGGTTAGGGTGGGCGGCGTCGAAGTGGCGGCGGGAGGTTGGGGCGGCGGAGCGGCCGGCGGCGAGGACGTCGCCGGCCGGGGCGGAGGAAGGAGGCGGCGGGAGAAGAGGAGCAGGCGCGGGGGACGATCCCGTCGGCCGATGGGACCCCGTGCGCTAGTCGCCCCCTTGAAAAATTGAAAGACGTCGCAGACCTCCAAAGGCCCATAAATCCGGGCATCTTGATAGGCCAATCCTTATGGCGTATATTTTCTATCTCAGCCCACAGACACATGTAAAAATCAGAAATTTTTAACATTTTATTTTATATAATTACATTAAATAAATAGAGGCCTCACTCAATCCAACGTACATAGCTTCAGAGTAAAAACAACGGTTTTACTTCCACATAGATGCCTACAAAACGACCTCCATGCAGGCGATCTTTAGGCAACACAGACGTCGGTTCCCATTCGACCCCTCGTTGCGCGCTCCTATCCACGGCTCCGCGTTGCATGGTTGGCGGACGCGAGGCTCTGCAGCATGCATGTAGGAGAGCTTGCATGCAATGCATGGCGTTTCTGTTTTCTTTATATATTGAAATTTCAATCGCCTGCGTCAAATGAGGCTGAGTGCTTGCGAACGCTGGGCCATCATGCTCGAGGCCGCCGCGGTCGCCTGCTCCGTCGGCCCGCCATTCTCACCATCGATCAGCTGTTCTCTACCTCTCTGATTTGATCGATCGGCAGCTTACAAATTAAGTTTTTTTCATTTTTCTTATATTGTTTTTTCAGTACTTTTGCATGGTAAAATTTCTGTACAATCGTACTGAAAAAAATCGCCTACACTAAATGCAAAACGCATGCGCTTGCGTTCTAGTCGATCCCTAAAAACAATATGTGATATGCAGAAGTTTTTGCAGAGACCATTAACGAGCACTCTATGGCATGGTTTTCGTGTATTAGTGATAAACCCTCCATGAAATCACATAAATATATGTTTATCTGATTTGTGGGTCCATTGCCCGGATGTACTGGCTAGGGCCTAGGGCCACTTGCTGCATGGCCTAGGCAAACGGCAATAATTAGGTACTACCTCCGGTCACAAAAAGAAGTCGCCGTTGACTTTTGAACACGGCTTTGACCATTCGTGTTATTCAGAAAAGTTATATAAATATTATTTATTTTGTTATGATTTGGTTTATTATTAAATGTATTTTAAGTATTACTTATATTTTTACATATTTGACCTAAATTTTTGAATAAGACGAATGGTTAAAGACATGTCCAAAAGTCAACGGCGACTTCTTTTTATGACCAGAGGTTTTTTTTTTTGGAAAACCAATAATTAGTTGACTTGGAGCAACCATACTCATCGTGCGTGGCTTCCACTTAAGAACGAAAGGCTCTCGATTTGAGCCAACGTGTAACACTGAGCACGTTACAAAGGGCTATAAATTAATTCATGTAATGATTAATTATATATTCCAAAACATTTAACTTGATGCGAGCACTGAACTAATTTGCAGCCTATAAATAGCGCAGCACTCCCCCGCAGTATGGAGCAACAGCTCGAGCTACTACATACAGTGCTGCTTGCAAGTCAACTTCTTCTTCCTGAGATCGGGAGCTTAATTGCAGGATCATCAATGGCTTCCGCCGCCACGCTTAGGATGGCCACCGCTGGCCGTCCTGTCACCGCCGGTAATGGGCCAGTCGCCGCCGCTAGGGTGTGACGATGGTTGCCGCGGCGGGTGCACCCAGCTCAAGGCTACGGTGTGTGCAGGGCTCTGCTGTTAGGCTTTTGCCTGTTCTGGGCCTGGCCCATCTGGCCCTGTAGGCCGGTTAAGAGGCAGAGGAAGAGGAGGCCAGCTGCGGCTGGCTTGGGGCTGGGTCGGGTTCATCCCGAACCCTAGCCGCCGCCGCCGGCTGCGGCCGTTAGAGCCTCCCGACGAGCGCGGGGCTGCGTGCGCGCGTGGCCGGCATTCTCGGAGTTGGTTACGCCGATGTCACCTATATGGGGAAGTCCCTCTCCTCTCTCAGTTCGGTTGGTTTTTGGCTGAGTTCATCCCCTATCCTCTCACTCTTGTGTTCCTGGGGTTCACCTCTGTTCGCCGGGGTTTCGGCGTCCTCGCTGCCGGTGCATACTGTGGTGGTGCTTCCTCATTCGTCTTCGGTACCCGTAGGCCACGGGGTGGTCGCCGTGTTGCCGTGCTGCTTCTTCATGCTTCTCGGGCCATTCTCCTCGGTCTGTCCGTGGTGGGGGATGACGGCATCGTATCTCCGATCCATTTCGTCGGTGGTGCTACGTAGCACGGCGATCTGTTTTCAGGGTCAGTGCCTTGGGCACGCTTTGCCACTGCTTGCTTCTTTGCCGACTCGGATTTGACACTACGTAAGTACTTCGATTTTTTCCTTTGTGCAGCAGGCCAATCGGTGATTTGGGGACCTATTCGTTTGAATAGGGGCTAATTCCAATTAGGGTACGTGCACTGTTCTGTGGGCTTGAGATGCTCAGTGATGATTGCTTAATTTTGAGGCTTACTAGTCTGTTTATTAAAGGAATTTGCTAGACCTAGATAAGTACTGCTCTTAGCTTTCAATTTGTATGCTCTCTGTGTTTGGTTATGCACCTGGAAGGAAGATAATTGATCAATTTACGGCTGCACTGTTTATTTCCATAATCTGTAGAACTAGTGTGTTGATTGCTCTTGATACTAGTTAGTGCAGTACGCAGTTGAGCTGCTGTTCGGCTTGATCCAGTGGCTGTTTGGGGTCTGGCCGAACTGCTTCATTGATCTTTTATTACTCTGGTGCACTCTGATTTTATTTATCTTGTATTGAGACCTATTGAGCTTGAGCAGTACTGATCTTTGGTTGCAATCTTGAAATTTTCAGATTAGATAACCTGTGGTATATTGCCCAAATTATTTGTTGGATGGCTAGTTGATATATCAACCCATAATTTGCAATCTGAGAGCACAATAAATCATCTTTAACCTGAGCATTATGCTGGTTGTGTCTCTTTTGTTGATTGCCATGTTTATTGAGATAAACTTGATCATGAATTTATTTGCTTCCAAGCTATTATTCGAGGAATTCATGTTTTTGTTTATTTATCATGGCAATATTTTTCTTGGTGTATTTTGTGTGAATTATTACTCCATCTTGCTTATACTGCATTGTTTACAACATCTGCCTCGCCGGGGCTCCTGCAGCTGCCCAATGCCAGTCCTGCCTGACGAAACTCGAGTCCCTCCTGCCTGGAATGCTGCAAGAAATCCTGCCTTGAACTCTCGCAGTAGGCAAGATATATAATCATATGCATGCATGTGTTCATTGTGTTGTTACTCATATATCTGAAATGATGAATGATGATATGTCTGTTTTATAAATAAGTGATCTGTGCATGGCCCGGCAGGGAAGGGAGGGAGCTGCTGCCTAGCATGCACAGTCGGTTATTCTGTTTAATTTCCTCCGTTTTCATTCATCATCGTGGTTAATAATGTACCTAAACTGGGGCTGTGAACTGTGATGGGCGTGAGGCCGGGCACGGTTTGAACATACTTCCATATATGTATGCATCTTTGTATGTTGAAATTAAATGGATCTAGCTATCTCCTGTTGTTTTAATGCATGGTGTCCAATCAAAGCCGTTCTGTCCTGATACATTTTGAGCCACTACACCAGAATAGGTCAAATGTGTCGATACTTGATTCATTCAGAACTAGTAGAAATAAGGAACTAGTGCCAAATCATGAACGACACAGTACACACTACAGAAAATGGAGATGTGCATGTGATGATTAATTACTAGCCAACACATATTATTCTGGTTGTACGATGGCCAGCTGGCAAAGTGTAGACCGGTACAACAATGTGACACATCTAGGGGTGGAATCTGGTAACGGATAATCCGAATTATCCGGCTACCGTATTCAAAAAACTGCATATCCGTATCCGCGATATTCGTATCCGAATACAAAACGGATACGAATACGGATACTATCCGGATTTTTTTTACCGAATACGGTTTGTAAAATTGGACCGGATACGAATATGAATACGGATACTATCCGGATACAAAAATAATATCACCTCCCTCGTGCCGAGGACGCAAAACCACGTTTTGTATTCAACCATTTCAAATCCAAGGACACATGTGAATTTGTGTCGTCGGCCTTTGCTTATGCCGAGGACACAAGTCAATTGGCATATGTTCAACAAAAAGAGAAGTCAACCTTGCAACTCAAGGCCTACTCGGCAGGGTGTCGTCCAAGAACTAGGACACATAGTCCTGTTCAGGTGGATGGCTCGCCATCGTCGAACCCTCCTTGCCATGCTAGTTGTCGTCCGCTTGCGCTATAGCTGAAGCCTAAGAGCCGAAATGCTAGTACAAAGGAAGATTATGAATACATGGTTTTGTTCGCATATATTGGATTCCGAGTCTAAGAGTTAAAGACATTTGCTGACTCTGGAGTGAAGGTACCCCATGGCCGTACAATTCCGACGATCATAGTAGAGGTGGCCTAGCCATTGAAACCACTCGATCCCGCCTACAAAATTAGAAAATATGAATTCGCTCAATTGACACATGTACATTGAAATATGGTGCTAAACAGATATTACATACCCAACTGCTCCAGGGATAGAATCCTAGTGTCAAAAGTCTCGCACTCTTTCTAAGCCGCCTCCATCGTCCACTGACGGTCCTCCTCCGCGGTCCTCATGCTGGCTTGCCGGGTCTATAGCACCTCCTCCTAATTCTTCCTCTCCTCCTCCCTCTTCCTGAGGTTCCGTGCCTCGAACTCGCGATAGCTCTCGATGGTGATATGGGTGGCCCTCAACTTGGGCATGCAGTCCTCAGATCTGTAAGAAAGCATCATGAGCTACTAGTTATAATTTAAAGCTAGTAGTGACCAAAATAGAATTTGATGAAGTATTTATTGAAGGGAAATGCGGGGATGCTACACTAGCACAGAATCAGATTTTACCGTGAAAACCCAAGACGCCCTGCTAGTAAGTGATCATAGATCTTTATACCTTACAATGCGTAGTGCAGAGAAAAATGATTTGATGCAGTTGATTCAATCGATTTACGAGTAGTTGTATATAGAGGTAGTCGTTCACGTCAAACCAAACAACTCCTTAATGGTCAGAGTCGTCCCGCGATGCTTCCCACATCCTCGTCGGGCTTCACAACGAGCTTCGCCTCGCCGAGGTTCGCGACCTCTCCAAGAAGTCTCTCTTCAAACAAATGCTTCAGCCACATCTAGACTTCTTTCGACGTTCTAACACTTGTTGCAAATATAATGAGATAAACTTTCCAATGGATCCAATCTCACCCAGAAATTCCTTCTAGATTAATGGGAATCAACGAAACAACATCATCTCTAGAATCTGTCCGCGAGCAGATCATGTCTCCTTCTCTGGTTCACTTCGACTAGCACTATAAATGTATCGCCTCTAGCGTGTCCACATGTACATGTATTGGAATCTTCCAACAAGTGGTTTGGTGGGGAGGGAAGTATCCCGTAAGCTTTGGGCGTCTCCACTGCCTCTCTTTATATAGCACTCCATAGTGGGCCTATACGTTAAATGCCCCGTAACATCCAAGGCCCACGTCATACGTGGTCCAAAAGACCCACATCATATGTGGTTTACATCCATGAGCCCACGTCGTGTGTGGCTAATGATTGTCATTGGGCATAATCCCAACATTTATTACCTTAGGTGATCTCCATTTGTCAGTCTATCATGAGACTCCCCCCTGTGCTTGTGGATCACATGTTGGGACTTAAAAATAGTCGGTTCCCTTCTATGTCTTAAATATACTAGTCCCTGGATCAAGTAAGCTAGTACACACAGATTCTACAACGTTGGATCAAATATACCATCAACGAAATAAATTTATTTCATCAGCGTGTGGATGCCAAAGTGGTATTACTACAAGTATTAGACACACATGCCTAGAATAGCGGAAACATTAAATATAAGTTCAACTCAAAAATAAAGTAGGAATGAAACATATCCCACAAGTAAGTTGTAGGGAGAACTCCTAGATGTCATCAAAGTTTTCATCTTAAACTCTAGCAGCGAACTGGTCCTCATGGTACTCCTCTCCTTCAGACTGAAAGCACTATGAGTCAGAAGCTACTCGTTGGATTGAGCAGCCTCGCGATTGAAACAAGAAGTTGAGCATGCAAGGGTTCCAAGAACTGTTTCGGTTTATTTCTATAAAGCCAATTTTAAGAAAATGACTCCTGATCATTTGAAAGCGCTTTGCAAAGGACAATGTTCTTTCCTTTTGAAATTTCGGCACCGACTGGTTTGCCCATAACAACACACCTAACTCATCAGAAAACCTGAAAGAACGGCATGACTGACTCACACTAGACTTTTATTATAACAGCGACGAAACAACAATAAAAAAGAGCCCTACAAGCAACCAAATGATGACCCTCGAGGCGACGTCTTCAACAAGAAGAAGCTAGCGCGCCGTCATCACCGCTGCCTATTCTCGCAGACTAGGTTTTCACCCGAGAAGCTTCGAAGGTGGGTAGCATCCACGAGAATGCCTCCAAGCAAGGGAGTGACGTAGGGCGGCATCACTGTTACCACCTCATATACAATATTAGTTTTATACAATATTAATCGTTTAAACATGCTTGCATTTAAAATTCAATTAGTGAGGAAATTCGTACAACATGAATAATTAAGAAATTGAGATGATTCATAGCTAAAAGCTTTATTTTGAACCGGACAAAGCTAAAACTAATGCAATGTTTGCTTAAAATCCGTTACGACGCGCCAACGCACGGCTAGTACAAAACGGAAGGTGCCTCCTAAAACAGTTTCAATTCCTTGTAGTGACTCCAAAAGGTGCGATTTGATACGAATTTCCCTGAGAGCCAGCCCACGCCTAGGCCCACCGGTTAGAACCAGCTTCGCCACTAGGTTACTGACGCCGTAGCCTCTAGCTGCCTCAGATTCCTCGCCATGGCTAAGCTTCTCGAGTACACCACCTCATGTGACCGCTAGGTCATCGAACCCGGTCGCCTGCACGCCTCCGGACGCACCAGCCTCCAGCTGTCCCTACGAAGCGTTAGCCACGTACCCACCGATACCTGCATCACTGAGGTGAACACACACGAAACCAACACACCTTACCTTACCTGCAAGGTTAGTTCATCACAAAATTACCACACAATAATCCCTTCATAACATCACAATTAGGAAGCCCTAACACACCACGTGTCAGCTTAAAATCCACCGGACCACGTCTGATCAGAACTATTACCTAGCCCAAGCTCAGCACAATGGGCCGGTACCAATTCCACGGCAAATTCCACAAATACACCATTTAACATTCTTCAAAACACTTCAAATTCCATCTTGTCACATATATTCATCATCAAACAGGGGTACCCTCCACATGGGTCTCAACAAACCGAGTCTAAGAGTTGAAGACATTTACTGACTCTGGAGTGAAGGTACCCCATGGCCGTACAATTCCGACGATCGTAGCAGAGGTGGCCTAGCCATTGAAACCACTCAATCCCGCCTACAAAATTGGAAAATATGAATTCGCTCAATTGACACATATAGATTGAAATATGGTGCTAAACACATATTACATACCCAATGAGTGCTCCAGGGATATCCTAGTGTCAAAAGCCTCGCACTCTTTCTAAGCCGCCTTCACTGTCCACGGACGGTCCTCCTCCGTGGTCCTCATGCTGGCTTGCCAGACCTATAGTACCTCCTCCTAATTCTTCCTCTCCTCCTCCCTCTTCCTAAGGATCTGTGCCTCGAACTCGCGATAGCTCTCGGTGGCGATATGGGTGGCCCTCAACTCGGGCATGCAGTCCTCAGATCTATAAGAAAGCATCATGAGCTACTAGTTATAATTTGAAGCTAGTAGTGACCAAAATAGAATTTGTTGAAGTATTTATTGAAGGGAAATGCGGGGATGCTAGACTAGCACAGAATCAGATTTTACCTTGAGAACCCAGGACGCCCTGCTAGTAAGTGATCATAGATCTTTATACCTTACAATGCGTAGTGCAAAGAAACATGATTCGATGAAGTTGATTCAATCGATTTACGGGTAGTCATTCTCGTCAAACCAAAAAACTCCTCCTCAATGGTCAGTGTTGTCCCGCAATGCTTCCCACGTCCTCGTCGGGCTTCACAATGAGCTTTGCCTCGCCGGGGTTCACGACCTCTCCGAGCAGTCTCACTTCAAACAAACGCTTCGGTCACATCTAGACTCCTTTTTGATGTTCTAACACTTGTTGCAAAGATAACGAGATAAACTTTCCATTGGATCCAATCTCACCCTGAAATTCCTTCTAGATTAATGGGAATCGATGAAACAACATCATCTCTTGAATCTGTCCGCGAGCAGATCATGTCTCCTTCTCTGGTTCACTTCGACTAGCACCATAAATGTAGCGCCTCTAGGGTATCCACATGTACATGTATTGGAATCTTCCAACAAGTGGTTTGGTGGGGAGGAAAGTATCCCGTAAGCTTTGGGCGTCTCACTCCATAGTGGGCCTATACGTTAAATGCCCTGTAACATCCAAGGCCCACGTCATACGTGGTCCAAAAGACCTACATCATATGTGGTTTACATCCATGAGCCCACGTCGTGTGTAGCCAATGATTGTTATTGGCACAATCCCAACATTTATTACCTTAGCCCTTAGGTGATCTCCATTTGTCGGTTTATCATGAGACTCCCCCCTGTGCTTGTGGATCACATGTTGGGACTTAAAAATAGAGTCGGTTCCCTTCTATGTCTTAAATATACTAGTCCCTGGATCAGGTAAGCTAGTACACACAGATTCTACAACGTTGGTGACGGCGTGTTCTTCACTTAACCACGGTGAATCACACCCCTATCAGATCTCTATTTCTGCTAGCCGATCAGCCGGGGCTCGATCCGATTCGAGCGTCGGGCGTAGCGAGGAGCAACACGCAGAGATTACCCAGGTTCGGACCCCCTCTCGGGTAATAGTCCTACTCCTGCCGAGCCTTAGCTCTTTTCTTGTTGTGGTTGTGTGGGAATGATTACAGAATGTCCAACCGCCCCCCTTCTCTCTCTTCCCCTCTTATTCAAGCCTCAGGCTGGCGGAGAGAGCCGAGGGGGTAGGCAGTACAGTACACTTAGTACATTGATAAGATGTATGGGACTAGACAGGAGAGACGAAAACGTGCTGCTACTGTGCTGAGCGGCGCCGTCCATGCGTGCTTCGCAAGTGGCCTCTGACTCGTGCGAACACGCCAGTGAGGGAGTAGGCGGAGCCCAACTTGCGCTGCCTGACGCGGGCGGCCAACCTGATGACGGCAAGCTCTCTCTCTGCCGGTCAATTCCGCAGCGCCACAGTGACAGTTGATCAAACCTGCAGAGGTCACTGTGGCGGTAGTCATCTCTTCTTCGGTCCATCCACGCGTGATGTCGCATTTAATGCGCCTGTCCTTCGCAGCAGGGGAGAGCCTTTGCCCAGAAGACTCCCCTCGGGACGCTTCCTGTCGCATGGGCCCCACCTGACAGTGAGGAGGCCTCTCGTGCTCGCCCGCGCGCTGGGGCCTGGTCGCCCGCCTGACGCGTGGGGCCCTCGCCTTGCGCGCCGAGGGGCTCGCCCACGCGCTGGGGCCTGGTCGCCCGCCTGACGCGTGGGGCCCTCGCCTGGCGCGCCGAGGGGCTCGCCCACGCGCTGGGGCCTGGTCGCCCGCCTGACGCGTGGGGCCCTCGCCTGGCGCGCCGAGGGGCTCGCCCACGCGCTGGGGCCTGGTCGCCCGCCTGACGCGTGGGGCCCTCGCCTGGCGCGCCGAGGGGCTCGCCCACGCGCTGGGGCCTGGTCGCCCGCCTGACGCGTGGGGCCCTCGCCTGGCGCGCCGAGGGGCTCGCCCACGCGCTGGGGCCTGGTCGCCCGCCTGACGCGTGGGGCCCTCGCCTAGTCTTCTTTAGGACTCTTCATACCCTGGTATTTATTTTATCGACAGTTGGATCAAATGCCATCAACGAAATAAATTCAGCGTGCGGATGCCAAAGTGGTATTACTACAAGTATTAGACACATGCCTAGAATAGCAGAAACATTAAATATAAGTTCAACTCAAAAATAAAGTAGCAATGAAACATATCCCACAAGTAAGTTGTAGGGAGAACTCCTAGACGTCATCAAAGTTTTCATCTTAAACTCTAGCAGGGAACTGGTCCTCATGGTACTCCTCTCCTTCAGATTGAAAGCACTATGAGTTAGAAACTACTCGTTGGATTGAGCAGCCTGGCGATTGAAACGAGAAGTTGAGCATGCAAGGGTTCCAAGAACTGTTTTGGTTTATTTCTATAAAGCCAATTTTTTAATGCAAGGGTTCTAAGAACTGTTTTGGTTTATTTCTATAATGCCAATTTTAAAAAAATGACTCCTGATCATTTGAAAGCGCTTTGCAAAGGACAATGTCCTTTTCTTTTGAAATTTCGGCACCAATCAGTTTGCCCATAACAACACACCTAACTCATCAGAAAACCCGACAGAACGGCACGACTGAATCACACTAGACTTTTGCTATAACAGCGACGAAACAACAATAAAAAAGAGCCCTACAAGCAGCCAACTGATGACCCTCGAGGCGATGTCTTCAACAAGAAGAAGCTAGCGCGCCACCACCACCGCTGCCTATTCTCGCAGATTAGGTTTTCACCCGAGAAGCTTCGAAGGTGGGTAGCATCCAAGACAATGCCTCCAAGCAAGGGAGTGACATAGGGCGGCATCACCGTTGCTGATATACAATATTAATCGTTTAAACATGTTTGCATATATTTAAAATTCAATTAGCGAGGAAATTCGTACAACATGAATAATTAAGAAATTGAGATGATTCATAGCTAAAAGCTTTATTTTGAACCCGACAAAGCTAAAACTAATGCAATGTTTGCTTAAAATCCGTTAGGACGCGCCAACGCACGGCTAGTGCAAAACGGAACGTGCCTCCTAAAACAGTTTCAATTCCTTTTAGTGACTCCAAAAGGTGCAATTTGAGACGAATTTCCCTTAAATTTGATACGAATTTCCCTGAGAATGGAGCTCTCGTACGTGCACGAGCCAGCCATGTGCACCGACAAGAGGCCGTTCATGCAGCTCCCTCTGGGGTTGATGGGGTTGGTACGAAGATGAGCATGCACAGCACGGTCTTGAGAGGAATTTGGTTTGACAATCGTGTGTTACTGCTCTTGCCATGTTTTCGTGTTCCTTAATTTGTTTCCGAGCCATGAATTGAATTGGAATGGTATAGTTCAATCCAAATGTCATTTCCATTATATGCGGATTGCGAAAAGTGGCCTTTTTTTCTGCAACGAAAAGGGCCATTTGTAATACTACCGAGCAGGGATATGAGGTGATTATCGTCTTATTACCTTCTGTCAAAAAAGGGACCGTCTCAATTATGAGCGTCTGCATATAACAACATCATGCGATAAAAATACATTGCAGTGTGCCTTTTGCATCTCCCACGAAGTCCAGACTGACACATGAGTACGCATGCAATCTCCTAGCTCACCTCTCTGGTCTTATTCTTTTCAACTGGTTTATTATAATTCGATAAAATTGTTACTCCTCCAGAAAGTGTTTGAAGGGTTCAAAACTTATATAAAAAATTATTTTAAAAACTCTGAAAAGAACTATTTAAAACCTATAAAATAATTATAAAATACTGCTCCCTTCATTTCAAAATAAACGACGTGCATCTATGTTAGTAATTTTGTACTAATAATTAAGCTAAAAACAAATATGTTTAGTGTTATGCATGTGATATAGTTGGAATCGTATTTGAAAATATTTTTATATTATGTTAATTTGATAGTTGTTGATGATATATTGTGAAAGAAATTGATAATCAAAGTTCTATATTAATGATTATATAAAAAGTTATATGTGTTATATTTTGAAACAAAACGAGTACATCGTTACATCGTTTGGGTTGTATAAAAATGACAAATTTCTAGCGATAGATTTTAATTTTAATTTAAGTTGTAAAAAAGATGGCATTTTCCCGCTCTCTCTCTCTCTCCCCGCCCACCCACCCCGTCATGCACTTGCCTACATACATGTGTTTGGGCAGTGACTTTAAAACTTCCACCACAACAATACATTTTTCTAGTCAAGAAGAAAAATGTGGGAAAACATTTCAAATGGACTAGAAAAAAGTTATGAAAATTATCTGCTAGCAACGAGCAGTCGTCGCCATTGCCACCACCCGAAATGCGACCACCTACCTTGCTGGAGCTACCTAAACTTAGCAATACATTTTTTTCCCACCATGATGATACATTTTTTTTAGAAAAAATTATGGGAAAACAGTTAAAACGGATTAGACAAATAGGTATGGAAAATTGGCACTGTGATTCGGCCCTATATATGTAGGTGCAAGCAAAATAGCCGAAGCATAAAAAGTATCATCTTATCACCCCCACAGAGGAAAATAAAGTGGTGTGAAATATCAGATTTTCATGAATTATGCTGGAGTATTTATCCAAATTTTGACCAATTATCATGTATTATCAAGTGAGGACGAGCAGTAGCCCGTTGGTAAGACCTGTGTTGTCCAATAGAACAAAAAAAGATGAGCCAAGCCAAGAGAGAGGTCGTAGGAAGAGGTTATAATTACTAATATTTAGGGACATAGAGTCCAAATTAATTTAAGTTCCCCCGTGGGGAAAAAAAAATAATCCCATCATCTGATCTGGTCCGTGGGCAGTTGCCCGTTTCAGCTAAATGGTCCAAACTCCAAACAGCTAGCCTCACTTGAAAGAAAAATGAAGGTGGCTAAAACTTGTGAAATTATATTGCTAGGCCAGTGCGTACGCAGTAGGCTACACTCCCTCTGTAATCTCTATCTTGCAAGAAACGGACAAAAAGATGCACAAGTTAACCATGATCACAAATCCTCTCCAGGTAATCGCTTCCCCTTATGCAATCTGCTATGTTTAAATATGCCCGAACATTCGGATGCAAGAAGAGAAGAACAGCTAGCGTCAGTGAGCAGCGTAGTGCTGGACTGCTGGCACCACGGGATCAGCTCAGCGCGCGATGGCGAGCAAACGGGCGGCCGGAGCATCGCGCCACCTCGTGGCGCTGATCGCGTTGCTGCTTCTGCGCCGGCCGGCCACGGCGGCGCAGCCGGCGGCGGCGGCCGTCGGGTTCCCGGCGCTGTTCGTGTTCGGGGACTCGATCGTGGACCCGGGCAACAACAACGCCATCACCACGATGGTGCGGTGCAACTTCGCGCCCTACGGCCAGGACTTCCCCGGCCGCAACGCCACCGGCAGGTTCAGCAACGGCAAGGTCCCCGGCGACATCCTTGGTACGGCACCGACCACCACCCACGTGGGAACGAACCCTCTCCAGTTTGGTTCTTTGCATTTATGCTACTAGGCTACTAGCATGCGGAGCCTACATGTCAGTCGCATGAATACATAGAACTAAAACGCGGAGAAATAAACTATGTACAACTATAATTTTATCGTTCACTTGTGAGCTCATGTAATCAGGCCCACCTACATTGGCACAATTTCAGATGTGGGATAAGCACCAGCGCTAGTGTCTAAAAACATCCACCGGAGAAACTATAAAATAAAATATTGAGAGATAAAGTGTTTGCATCTGCAGAAGGAAAAAATATTTTAAAATATAGTGTAAAGTGTGAAATAATTTTAAAGAAATAAATAAAGTGTGGAATGATTAGTGTTATAGAGTGTGCATTTAGATTTTTGGATAGTGATGTTTTTACAACCTGCCGTGCATTTGATCCAGCCGCCAAGATGGGCATCAAGCCGTTCTTGCCGGCGTACCTCGGCACGCAGCTCAGCGACTCCGACCTCCTCACCGGCGTCAGCTTCGCCTCCGGCGGCTGCGGCTTCGACCCCCTCACCGCCGAGCTCGTGGTGAGCACTGCCGTCACTAACCAAAGCAGCATCTCCGAGCGCTCTGAGCTTCCAAGGCTCGCTCATCGGTGGCTGGCTCCTGTTGCATGTTCCAGTCGGCTCTCACCATGGACGACCAGCTGGACCTGTTCAAGGAGTACAAGGAGAAGATCACGGGCATCGCCGGCGCGGGGCGCGCCGCCGAGATCGTCTCCACGAGCCTCTACATGGTGGTCACCGGCACCGACGACCTCGCCAACACCTACTTCACCACGCCGTTCCGGCGCGGCTACGACCTCGAGTCCTACATCGAGTTCGTCGTCCAGTGCGCCTCCGGCTTCATCCGGAAGCTGCACGGCATGGGGGCGCGGCGGGTGAACGTCGCCGGCGCGCCGCCGATCGGGTGCGTGCCGTCGCAGCGGACGAACGCCGGCGGGGTGGAGAGGGAGTGCGTGCCGCTGTACAACCAGGCCGCCGCCGTGTACAACGCCGAGCTTGAGAAGGAGATTCAGCGGCTCAACGTCACGGCGCTCCCGGGCGCCGTGCTCAAGTACGTCGACCTCTACACGCCGCTGCTCGACATGATCCAGCGCCCCGCCGCCTACGGTACAACATCGTTCATCCCTCCAAGAACGCATCATCTCCACATCAAGAACGCAAAATTTGCATCTTTGAACTAATTAAGGGGAGCCAGGGATTTAAACTTCAGAGACCTAAAAATGTCGCCCTCAACGAAATTTCCGAAATTCAACAAATTTCGGCGAAAGAAAAATAGAGATTTAAAATTTAAACGAAAAATATGAAAAATAGCAAACAACATAGTCAAACAGATTTGATTCACCGTGGACTATTATCAAGCTACCATATGTTTTCTAGATAAGGATGTTACGACTTCATTTTTATATTTTAGTTTGAATTTTCATAAAATTTGTTTAATTCAAAAAATTCAAGAGGTGCCTTAAAATTTTGTTCTCCGGTGAAATTTGTGAAATTTCGACGAAATAAAAAATCCCCGAGGGCAGCAGCTAGACAACGAATCGTCGTCGTTGCAACGGATTAGTTATTTCAGGTTGTTTTTGACAATTTCATAATATGATCCCATGTTGTTAAAGCCGAGGAAGTAGAAGCCTAGACATCATTAAAATAAAAAATTTGGAATGCTCTGAAGATTAGGGCACTGTTATTTTTAGCGTTAAGTACCGTTGTGTATTAATGTATAAACTTTGTTATTTTTTATAGCCTATATGTTGTGATAATTTGTAACGATTTTTTAGTGCCTTTTAGTAGTCCTCCAAATATCTTTAAAATATTTTTTTATAATCTTTATACCTCTTTTTGAGGGCTCTTAAATATGCTACGGTAATACGCCAACGCAACAATACGCTAAAAAGAACAAGGCCTAGAAGTCTAAAGAGTAGATTACTCAGAGGTGGCAAGAAGTAGCCAACGACAACAATGTAAAAGGCAACCCTTACTCACCGTTTCTCCACATTTAACCAATTAATAAAAATTTGGACAAGAAGAGTAAATTAATTATAAAGTTTCCATTTTGTAGAGATGTCACTCCATGTTATAATGAAATGTGGGCCAATGAAAAGTTAAACAAAAGGGTGCATTGCAACCATGTGATTACAAAGTTTCTTCTTTGCAGAAATGTCACTCATGTGGTCAATGCCATGTCACTCATGTGGTCAATGCCATATGGGTCCATGGATCACATGTCATTGTTACATGGAGTGATATTTGTGCTAAGTGGAAACTTTACAACGGCATGAGCTCAATTTTTCTCAAAGAAAAAAGATGCATTCAAAGATAATAGAAAAGATTAATATATATTTGCATAGGTTATAACATTACAAATCTTAAATATATTTTCCTATACTATTACACTGACATCTTTAGTGAAGTTCCTTGAAGGTTAGGTAAGGCGTGATAGAAAATGCAGCATAGATTAAATCATATTATCAACATATGTACTTTTGTAAGTTATCAAGAAATATGTTTTTCTACATAGAAACAATGCAATCACATTTCTCTCCATATTTAGTCAAATAATGAAAGATATTAGAGATCTACGTGAGGATCAGAGTCATTACTATGTAATTTTATGACAAAATACTTTAAATTAAATATCGATTTATCTTTCTATGCTACATTAACTTTACATTTTTCTATGCTACATTAACTTTACATAAAGAACCATCACAAAATTAATGAATTATAACGTCTAGAGTTTGTGTTGTTGTAGATTAAGAGGTTAGAGGTCCAAATAGTAAATGACTTGAAGGTGGTGAGAAGCAATCGATGGGAGCATACAACGAGATGCCTAGGTGTGGTTGCATATTGGAATACTCTAGAGATTAGAATTTTGAAGATAAGATGACTTAGAGATTAGGTGAGAAACACTTAACGGAAGCATAGGGAGGCTCTGACTTCGAGATGGTAGAGATCACCAATCCAGAGTATAGGGAGCTAACACTTCAAATAATAGAATGCTAGAGAAAAAAATCTAAGTAAGAACTAGAGAGATATTTACTTTTCTTATCTTCTTATTTGGTTACCTCTGTTTCAAAATAAAAATTGTGAGTTTTTTAGTCTTTCTTTCTCGAATATGTGTTTCAAAGCTATAAAAAAACCATTTATACAATCTGGACCCGACTCTCAAGATTACCTAAAAAACTCTCATATCGGTTTTCTATTCAGTTTATCTTTTTTTTTATCTTCTTTTTTTTATGAACTAAAATTCAAGAGCCTTCCAAAGTAGTATAGAAAGTCAAGTGAACTTCGTTTGGTTCGTTTCTTAAACCTCCAAGACGTAGTTTTGAGGTAAAAAAAAATAAAGCGCTTAGTTTTTTTATTCGGAGGTAGGTAGATAATACTCCCTCCGATCATAAAAACAAGTCATCGTTGATTTTTGCACACGCCTTTGACCATTTGTTTTTATTCAAAAAACTATGTAAGTTATCATTTATCTTGTTGTTATTTGTTTTATCATTAAAGATAGTTTAAGCATGATTTATATTTATACATGTTTGCACTAATTTTTTAAATAAGACGAATGGTCAAAGATGTGTTCAAAAGTCAACGGCGACTTGTTTTTATGACCGGAAGTAGTATAAGTAAATAAGTTGAACATGAACAAATGAGTAGATAAGGATAAAAAAAATAAAAAAAATACCTTTGTCGCTGATAAAGAAAATAGTACACAACACTCTGGATACTACGGATCATAACACTTCGGATATTATAAGTCCAAAGAGCGATCCTTGGAGGTAGAGACTGCCAAGGAAAGCAGTGTGAAGTCCAAGTTCATTCGTACAACATGCACCACGTGCTTCAAAGCATACAACGATAAAAAATAATAGAAAATCAGGTATGATAAAATCATTATGCTATAATTATATCATCATTTCAATTGAAGAAAAAACATTAATATAGTGGGTTTTGATTATAACGGTATAGATCTTAAATATATTTTTATTTGAATTTAACAAAAATATCAGCATCTATTATGGTGGTGTTGATTTTTTGTTTGAATATAATAGATTGTGTCTATATGACTACGATCTAGCTGCGTATATACGCAGATCATCGTGCTAGTTCATAAAGGCCTTGTTCTTTTTAGCGTATCGTACCGTTGCGTATTACTGTAGCAAATTTTGTTATTTTTATATAGTCTATATGTTGTGATAATTTGTAACTATTTTTTGTGACTTTTAATAGGTCTTCCAAAGATCCTAAAACTATTTTTTAATTATTTTTTTATAATCTTTAGACCTTATTTCGAGAGCTCTCAAATTTGCTACAGTAATACAGCAACGCAACGATACGTTGAAAAGAACCAGGCCCAAAGTCTCATAAACGTAGTACTGTACTGTTCATCCATTCCAACGGTGATCTGCCTTAACTAAGAACTCATCATCTTCGCATCAAGAACGCAAGATTGCGTCTTTAACTGGTCGGCTTCTTCTTCTTCTTCTTCTTGCTCGTAGGGTTTGAGGTGGTCAATCGAGGGTGCTGCGGCACGGGGGTGTTCGAGGTCACGTTCACCTGCAACCGGTACACGGCGCACGCCTGCGGCGACGTCGACAAGTTCCTCTTCTGGGACACCTACCATCTGACGGAGAGAGGCTACAACCTCCTCATGGACAAAATCGTAGATCGGTACGGCTTCTGAAGACGAAACCTGCAGTTTGTTTGGCGCCAAAAATGGCACGGCTAGGTGTGCTTTATGATCTTCCTGGTGTTGTTCTAGTGAAATCGAGTGCAGCTCATCAGTTCATCTAGATCACCTGATCACCTGGGTCAAAGAATCTATGTTCAAGTCGTCTATTTGTTAGGCAAGCGACTTGAACATAGATTCTTTTCCACCGGCTTTTACGATAAATTGTATCTCACTTATGGTTCGAAATGCAATAGTAATGTGTCCTCGCAACAAAGTGATCAAGTGAACCATGCCTATAAGCTATTTGGGTATGGCTTTGCTTCCAAGCTTGTCTCGACGAGAAAATAACAGTTTACAGTGTGGATTTCATCTACCAGAGAAATCCTTACAATAGTTCTGATTGTATTATAGAAACATTGTCAAATTCGACAAGGGCATGCCAAGATTTGGCCAATACTAAACAGAATTAAAAAAAGTTGGCATCAAAGAAACCGACGATCTGTATTGCAAATTACTCCGTACAAATTAAGAACTTCCCACAGTTCAGAGTTAACACACTGCCCTTACAGAGGTCACTCCAAACTAGCACGCCGACCAACCAAGCCTGGTTTCACCTTTCCTCCATTTGATGCATGGACGCAGCAAGATCAACTCCTACCTAGCTAGCTTCTTACCTCTGAGTCAGTTCAAGGCCAAGTGGTCGTCTCCTCTGGCAAACGTTAAGTCAACTCTATTCTACTCATGAACTTTAACGAGTTATGGAGCTTCGTCTTCAGCTACAGGTAATCAAGAAAGGTGCCCATACTGACACTGAGAGATGGAAGGAAGGGGCGTGGTTGATGTGTCACTGGGGAACCCGTAGGAAGGGGAGACGACGTCCGGCCTCATTCACATCTGAAATAGCCAACATGAACACAAACGAAATCGTCGAATTTCGTATAGGAAGAAAAGGAACCACTTCTATTCTCTTTTCTTAGGTATATGAAGAATTGCTTTTTTGTCCCTTTCATCCGGTGGTTAGGACATCGTCTTTTCATGTCGAAGACACGGGTTCGATTCCCGTAAGGGATAGGTATTTATTCCAGCCGGCGGTATCATTGTTGAGTGATCGCTCGCTATCTAGCTTGAAAAGGTGGTCCGGGAGCTTTCGGAGAAGGCCGAAAATACATTTATCCTCATTGAATTACTCTGACATTCCATGTTTCTGAAATGGATCCTATAAAATGTTTCACTTTTTCTATGATCATCTCTATTTTAGGTATTCGAGGAATCCTCCTTAATAGACGCAATATTCTTATTATGTCATGCCAATTGAATCAATGTCATTAGCTGTCAATTTGAACTTTTTGGTATTTTCCGTTTCTTTGGATGATATGATGGGTCAATCGTTTGCTTCATTAGTTCCAATAGTGGCAGCTACGGAATCTGCTATTGGATTAGCCATTTTCGCTATTACTTTTCGAGTCCGAGGGACTATTGCTGTCGAATTTTTAAATTGCCTTCAAGGTTAAACATAACTACAGGAGAGTTACCAAATACAAAGTTCTGTTCTCCTTTCGTTCTCTTCTTTCTTTTCTTTGTCCCTCCGCTCGCCTCTAAACTTAGGGATTGTGATAGCTCCGAGAAAGAAGGGTTAGTTTGTTCTGTTTCCGAAGAGGGAAGAAGCCGGAAGAAGAAGCGAGGTGACAGTGGGTAGCCCTGCTTGAGTCCTCTTCTACATCTTGAGTACTTCCCACTCCAATGGATCTAATTTTGAGAATAGCTTTGATCCGTCCATTTCTTATTTCCTGAGGATCACCTATGTTCTTTTCTTGTGCTTTGTCAAATCAAATAGGCGCGTATGAAACTGGGTCAAGAAAATTCGAAATTCAGTACTGTCGAGGGGAAGAGTTGCTTCAAGCTTAGGCGCGGATGAGATTTTCCATTAAGTATGCAGTGAAGCACATTAACTACTCACTTGAGTGCAGACCAACTGCACCCGCGTATGAAACACAAATCCAGACGCGGATATCTATTGACGATATAGCGTATGAAAGAGATTTTTATGCAATTCAATCGGTGCTAGCTCTGTTTTCAGCATTTGCCAGAACAGGCGCATTTGCTGCTTCAGTTAATTCCTTTTAAAGGTGGATATTCCGGTTCATTCCTTCTCTACCAAATATAAGTTAGAAGACCCTGTGTGAAGTTCAATGTAAGTAAAAGTACCTTGGGCAAGTCTTTTACTACAAGAGGACTCAATGCATAAAGTTCAGGGCTCGAAAGTCAAGTTGGTTGAAGCCCTACCTTGCCCGGTTCCAATCGTGGTTGAGTTTGGTTAGGTGCCGCTTATGCTGAACAAGCAACTCAAACTCGGGTAAAAATCTTCCATCTTCGTCGTTGTGATGCCTCAGTCAATAGTAGATAGTTGCTCATTATTTGTTTTCTTGGTTTCAGTGTCTTTTTTTCTTCAGTAGTTTGGTAGACGACTATGAAATAAGGAGATGTAGTGTAGCTGGGCCCCTACACAGCCTAGGCAGTCAACCTTTTCTTGACTTCACGAGTTTCAAACCTGTCTGTTAGAGGGAAGCCCTTGGTTGTGGAAGTTTTCCAAGAGAGTGAGTTGTAATTGAGCTTGATTTACTTGAAGGCCGCTGGCCGGTGCTTGCTTATTAGATTTGCTATTCCTATCCGTGGTGAATATCTGCTATCCCATCTCTTCTATTAGTTCTAGTTACTTACCCTCTAATACCGTGCTTTCTGACCTAGCTATTATGCATAAACCTGTGCTGCTAAAACACCTAGTCCTTACTTCTATCTCTACTTCTCAGTCGATGAACTAGCCCTAGCTCATGCTTTGTACTATGAAATACGCCTAGTTCATCTACTGGAAAGAGTCTGTCTTCTTTTTTTAGCGGAACTAGAAGGAAGCAATACTCGCACTTAACTGGGTTGAGAGCTACAGCTCCCAAACAGACTACTTACGAAAAAAAGCACCACTCAACTCGGCCGTTAGGTACGAAGTTGTATGCCACTGATATGGTACCGATAAATTCACTACTTCAGTGCCGTTATCGGACATAGCAAGCTAAGCATCTATTTCTCGTATATCTATCCACACAAATAAGAGGGTTTTTTCCTCCAGCAACAACAAGGAACCTTAGATAGGCTCCTATGCTGGGAGGGGTATAGGTAAATCTCCGTTTCTGGCATGCTATAGTTATGAAAGTCTGCTCGATCGACACAGTAAGTATGTGGAGGCAGGGGGGGACAAGCTCTACTCACTGAAGTGGACCCAGATCAATTTTTTCTGAAAGGAACAGAAAGAACACCCTTCCTTCATCCATCTTCAAATGCATTCCTCACCACGAGATTGAATATGATAGTGATGTTTTAACAACCTGCCGTGCATTTGATCCAGCCGCCAAGATGGGCATCAAGCCGTTCTTGCCGGCGTACCTCGGCACGCAGCTCAGCGACTCCGACCTCCTCACCGGCGTCAGCTTCGCCTCCGGCGGCTGCGGCTTCGACCCCCTCACCGCCGAGCTCGTGGTGAGCACTGCCGTCACTAACCAAAGCAGCATCTCCGAGCGCTCTCAGCTTCCAAGGCTCGCTCATCGGTGGCTGGCTCCTGTTGCATGTTCCAGTCGGCTCTCACCATGGACGACCAGCTGGACCTGTTCAAGGAGTACAAGGAGAAGATCACGGGCATCGCCGGCGCGGGGCGCGCCGCCGAGATCGTCTCCACGAGCCTCTACATGGTGGTCACAGGCACCGACGACCTCGCCAACACCTACTTCACCACGCCGTTCCGGCGCGGCTACGACCTCGAGTCCTACATCGAGTTCGTCGTCCAGTGCGCCTCCGGCTTCATCCGGAAGCTGCACGGCATGGGGGCGCGGCGGGTGAACGTCGCCGGCGCGCCGCCGATCGGGTGCGTGCCGTCGCAGCGGACGAACGCCGGCGGGGTGGAGAGGGAGTGCGTGCCGCTGTACAACCAGGCCGCCGCCGTGTACAACGCCGAGCTGGAGAAGGAGATCCAGCGGCTCAACGGCACGGCGCTCCCGGGCGCCGTGCTCAAGTACATCGACCTCTACACGCCGCTGCTCGACATGATCCAGCGCCCCGCCGCCTACGGTACAACATCGTTCATCCCTCCAAGAACGCATCATCTCCGCATTAAGAACGCAAGATTGCATCTTTAATGGCATCTTTCAACTAAGGGGAGCCAGGGATTTAAACTTTAGACACCTAAAAATTTCACCCTCCAACGAAATTCACGAAATTTCGGCAAAATAAAAATAGAGATTTAAAATTTTAAATAAAAAAGTTATAAAAAATAGCAAACCAAAGAGTAAGACTTGTTTGATTCACTATATTATATTACCAAGCTACCATACGTTCTCTAGATAAGAATGTTATGACTTCATTTTTATATTTTAGTTTGAAGTTTCATAAAATTTGTTGAATTCAAAAAATTTGAGAGGTGCCTTAAAATTTTGTTCTCCGGCGAAATTCACAATACTTCGACGAAATAAAAATCTCTGAGGGCAGCAGCTAGACAACGAATCGTCATTGCAACGGATTAGTTATTTCATGTTGTTTGTTTTGTTAGTTTCATAATATGGTCTCCTGTTGTTAAAGCCTAGGAAGTAGATGCCTAGACATCACTGAAGATCAAAACATTGGAATGCTCTGAAGACTAAGGTATTGTTATTTTCAGCGTTAAGTACCGTTGCGTATTACTGTATCAAATTTTGTTATTTTTGTATAGCTTATATGTTGTGATAATTTTTAATGATTTTTTCGTGGCTTTTAGTAGTCATTCCAAATACCCTAAAACTATTTTTAAATTATTTTTAAAAAAGTACCGATTTGGTCCTTTAACTATGCCCGTTGGACCACTTTGGTCCTTAAACCTCAATACCAGACTTGTGATGTCCCTCATGTAGCAAAACCGGGCTTGACCGATCCTTTCACCGGTTAAAACAACGATATTAGGGTTTTGACTAGTCGAAACAGCGGTATTAGACTTGAAAAAGGAGAGATTTGAGAGATAAAGTGAGAGATAAGGCAATGAGATGGATGTCATGTGGCCATCAAGTCAGCAAAAGTCACACATGGATGTCACACAAGCAAAAAAAACTCTAAAACCGCCCACTGATCTGGTCAAAGGACTAATTTGGTTCGGTTTTTCTACATGAAGGGCCTCACAAGTCCGGTATTGAGATTTAGATATCAAAGTGGTTCAGCGGACATAATTGAGGGACCAAATCGGCACCTTTTCCTTTTTTTTATAGTATTTAGACCTCTTTCGAGGGCTTTCAAATATGCTACAGTAATACACCAACGCAATGATACGCTGAAAAGAACAAGTCCTAGAAGTCTAAAGAGTAGATTACTCTGAGGTGGCAGGAAGTAGCCAACGACAACAGTGTAGAAGGCAACCCTTACTTACCATTTCTTCGCATTTAACCAATAAAAATTTGGACACGAAGAGTAAATTATTTATAAAGTTTCTATTTTGCAGAGATGTCACTCCATGTTACAAAGAAATGTGGGTCAATGAAAAGTTAGACAAAAGGTGCATTGGAACCATGTTATTACAAAGTTTCTCCTTTGCAGAAATGTCACTCATGTGGTCAATGCGATCTGGGTCCATGGATCCCATGCCATTGTTACATGGAGTGATATTTGTGCTAAGTGGAAACTTTACAATGGCATGAGCTTAATTTTTCTCAAAGAAAAAAGATGCATTCAAAGATAATAGAAAAGATTAATATAGATTTGCCTAGGTTATAACATTATAGATCTTAAATATATTTCCCTCTACTATTACACTGACATCTTTAATGAAGTTCCTTGAAGGTTAGGTAAGGTGTGATAGAAAATGCAGGTGTGATAGAAAATGCAGCATAGATTAAATCATATTATCAACATATGTATTTTTGTAAGTTATCAAGAAATATGTTTTTCTGCATAGAAACAATGCAATCACATTTCACTCCATATTTAGTCAAATAATGAAAGATATTTGAGATCCACATGAGGATCTGAGTCATTGCTATGTAATTTTATGACAAAATATTTTAAATTAAATATCGATTTACCTTTCTATACTACATTAACTTTATATAAAGAACCATCACAAAATCAATGAATCATAACGTCTAGAGTTTGTGTTGTTGTAGATTAAGAGGTTAGAGGTCCAAATAGTAAATGACTTGAGGTGGTGAGAAGCAATCGATGGGAGCATACAGCGAGATGCCTAGATGTGGTTGCATATTGGAATACTCTAGAGAATAGAAATTTGAGGATGAGATGACTTAGAGAATAGGTGAGAAACACTTATCGAAAGCATAGGGAGGCTCTGACTTCAAGATGACAGAGAGCACCAATCCAGAGTATAGGGAGCCAACACTTCAAATAATAGAATACTAGATAAAAAAAATTGAAGGTAGTAAGAACTAGATAGATATTTACTTTTTTTATCTTCTAATTTGGTTACCTCTGTTTTCAAAATAAATATGCTTTGGGTTTTTTTAGTCTTTTTTATCTCGAATATGTGTTTCAAAGTTATAATAAACAATTTATACAATCTGGACCGGACCCTCTCACGACTACCTAAAAAACTCTCATAGTGGTTCTTCTATTCAGTTTATCTTATTTTCTTACCTTCTTATTTTTTATGAACTAAAATTGAAGAGCCTTGGAACTTCCAAGGTAGTATAGAAAATCAAGTGAACTTCGTCTGGTTCATTTCTTAAACCTCCGAGACTAGTTTCGAGGTAGAAAAAAGTTAAAGCGTTTAGTTTTTTTTAATTCGGAGGTAGGTAGATAATATAACTAAATAAGTTGAACATGAGCAAATAAGTAGATAAGGATAAAAGAAAATGAAAAAAATACCTTTGTCGCTGATAAAGAAAATAATACACAACACTCTGGATACTACGGATCATAACACTTTGGATATTATAAGTCCAAAGAGCAATCCTTGGAGGCAGAGACTGCCAAGGGAAGCAGTGTGAAGTCTAAAAGTTCATTCGTACAACATGCACCACGTGCTCCAAAGCATATAGTGGTAAAAATAATAGAAAATCAGGTATGATAAAATCATTATGCTATAATTATATCAACATATCAATTGAAGAAAAAAACATTGATATAGTGGGTTTTGATTATAACGGTGTAGATCTTAAATACATTTTTATTTGAATTTAACAAAAAAAAATCAACAACTATATGGTGGTGTAATTTTTTTTGTTTGAATATAATAGATTGTGTCTATATAACTACGATCTAGCCATGTAAATACGCAGATCATCGTGCTAGTTCATATTGGCCTTGTTTGTTTCAAATTAATGTTGAGTTGTGTTTTACTGTAGCAAATTTGTGACCCACTTGAAATATGTTTTCAAAAATTTTAAAAATTATGGAAAAAAAATATTTTGCAAACTCTAAGAACTATTTAAAATCCCACAAAAATAACTACAAAATATTACAACATTTGGCCTATACAAAAATAACAAAATTTCATTTAATTTAATTTAATTTAATCTGAAACAAACAAGGCCAAAGTCTCATATACTATACTGTTCATCCATTCCAACTGTGGTCTGTCGGATAACATCTACCTTAACTAAGAACTCATCATCTTCGCATCAAGAACGCGAGATTGCATCTTTAACTGGTCGGCTTCTTCTAACTAAGAACTCATCATCTTCGCATCAAGAACGCGAGATTGCATCTTTAACTGGTCGGCTTCTTCTTCTTGCTCTTAGGGTTTGAGGTGGTCAATCGAGGGTGCTGCGGCACGGGGGTGTTCGAGGTCACGCTCACCTGCAACCGGTACACGGCGCACGCCTGCGGCGACGTCGACAAGTTCCTCTTCTGGGACACCTACCATCTGACGGAGAGAGGCTACAACCTCCTCGTGGACAAAATCGTAGATCGGTACGGCTTCTGAAGACGAAACCTGCAGGTTTTTTGGCGCCAAAATTGGCACGGCTAGGTGTGTTTTATGATCTTCCTGGTGTTCTAGTGAAATCGAGTGCAGCTCATCAGTTCATCTAGATCACTGTCGCGATGTATGGAGTATGAAGGCTTCATGTGCATTTCCAGCCTGCTGCCGATCTCTGACGGTCTGTCTCGACGAGAATATAACAGTTTACAGTGTGGATTTCATCTACCAGAGAAATCCTTACAACGGTTCTGATTGTATTATAGAAACATTGTCAAATTCGACAAGGGCGTGCCAAGATTTGGCCTATCCTCCAAACAGAATAAAAAAAAAAAGTTGGCATCAAAGAAACCGACGATCTGTATTGCAAATTACAAATTAAGAGCTTCCCACAGTTCAGAGTTAACACACTGCTCTTACAGGGTACAACCTGATTAAAACGAATGGCAGGAATAGAGCAGACCAAAGCAATGCCCAGAACCCTGGGCAACAGCAATTTTGCAGGGAAAAGATTATAGTTGTACAAGTACATTTATAGTAGTATATACATAATCAGGAAATAAACCAAACTTAATATTTATGACCATAGGAATATATTGCAAGCTACTGACTATCCTAAAAATACCTAACCTGACCATGATTATCTAAAAAGATGGCAGATGAGTGCTGCCGGGCAAAAAAAAATTCATACCCAGGGGGCATGACATAGATAAAGCTATACATTATACATGGATGCAATAATATAGCGTTGCTTTCACCCATCCACCCTGTTCCTTGGGAGCTTCAGAGAAGCTTATTCTGTGCCACTGCTTCGCAAAGCTCCTCCTCATAGAGTAAAACTCTGGGTGAGGCTGCAAGTTTGGATAGAGGCCTTGGTAGTCCTGGTGGCATGGAACGGCGCAGGCGCTTTGAAGGCAATGAAGAAGACTCCGGGAAAAGAACAGCTGTGATTGGCTTCACATCAAGCAATTTAAGGCGTGCAAACCGAGGAGCATGTTTTGGAGCCTTTGGAGTTCTGGGGGTGGAAATCCTCACATCTTTGCCATCTATTCTGCTGAAAAATCCATGGCACTGATTAGTATCTCGAATCCTATAATTGCTACTTGGAGAACAGATGTGTTATGACTAACCTCATAAAAGGCCAGTGCTCTGTAGGGAGAGGAGTCTTGTTTTGGAGAAGTTCCTGTCTGCTGCGATCTGGAGTAGTATAGTTGAAATGGTACTGCCTCGCCAGTTCAACCTAGTTTACATGACCGAAATGAGAATAGAAATGAAAAAAGGTCGGTTGAGTAGAAGATCCTGAGAATGCAACCTAACACAATAAAAATAAAGTAGAGCATGCAAACTAAGTCCATAAATATAATGTTGAACATGTAAAAAAACACTGAAACAATTGACAATGTGCATAAATAGAATGTTGAGCACACAAAAACACTGAAGCAATTGACAATTATGAATACATCTTATAGGTTCTTGCAAGTAATTCAGGTAGATCAATATAATTAAGTAAAGGATGAATAAGTAACTTTTGCAATAACAGATGTCAGGGACTCAGGGCAGAAGTTTCATAGGCAGGTGACATGAAAATCATTTATGAATCAATGTACAAAAAGTTAGCTGACCTCAGTTACTGTACATAAAAACATCAGCTAGTTAGACGTTCCAAAGCAAGCACAAAAACACATTAACTGGACTGAACCTTATTAGCAAGAACTAGATCGATGACACTTACTGCTTTTCGGATCCTTTTTGAAACATGGAAAACAGCCTTCAGCTGGTCATGATGCAAGTAACACACTATCTTGATCTTTGCAACAAAACAATACAATCAGTTTTATAACAATAAAGTGCAAAACTGCACATTGAAGTTAAGAGGTGGTTTCAACTCCATACCAGGAGATCAAGTGGAAGTGATTCAAGTCTCGAATGACCATCAAATTCATCTGCTTGAGGAGTCCTTGGAGTTCTCGGCAACATCTGCCCCTTATTACCACTAAATGGCTCAAAATTGAATCTTGTAGGAGAAATAATTGGTGTAGTGCTTTCAAACACAGCCTCATGTTGTGGCGATATCTCCAATTCATCCTTCTCTGCATCCAACAGGATCCTTTTCTTCCCAATATCCCTGCTTGTGCTCCTACTGTAACGAATCTGAGCCAGAGCACCAGGTTTTAAATACTTGTTCTTTGTATGCTTCACTCGCTTCTTTTGTTTCAGAGTCACTGAACCAGACCCCATAATGACTGCTTCTTGGATGAAATTTAGAAGTGATAGAAGCTGCTAAACTCTGATTCTCTTCAGATGTCATCTCCCACCTGCAATACAAGGGATCACAAATTAAGCAATGAAGATAGCAACAGAATAACTATAACAGAAGAGTCAAAATTGCCATAATATTCAAGGTAATGTCATACGTGTATTTTGCCATTTGATACAAAGAAATACTATTAACTTCACATAAGTGGAAGAAAAAACGGCAAAGCAAAGTGCCCAGGCTAGATAAGCAATAGACAGAAGCACCCATACCCCTCTAGACATGGGTCAGAATCAGGGCATTGTGATAATTAAGCAGGAAAATGAGCAGGGAAGTGAAAACCTCGCTCTTTATGAAATCAATCGCTTTGAAAAAAAAGATAGAACACAAATAATCTATGCTCACACGTGTATCCGTCATTAAAGAAAGAAGCAAGCAACCATGCGCTTTCAGTATTACAATCACTTAAAATGTTTTCCTCAAATGCCAATTGGTGGAGCTCCAGGAAAAAATATAAATTTTAACATATTAAAGAGAAATTGCCAATATTAATGTGAAATAGCTAAACAGAGTATGCAAGCAAATAAGCTAATACTGATTATATAGATGTATATTTTGTTCATTTACTAGAAAAGTGAAACAACTCTCCATTGAAGACGCTGTTGAATTAGATTCAGATGTATTATTACGTTTGGGAACTAATCTAGACCAAGTGTACAGCAGCCCTCCATTGATGAAGATGATGATTCTTGTCTATCCACTCTGGCATCAGGACAACTAAAAAAGGTTCAATGCGTATATCAATAACATTCTGACTTAATATTTCAGGTTCAAGAATGCAATTAATGATAAACACTTGAACAAAAGATGAGTACAGAACATTGAGAACATAAGATAAATCAAGTTGGTTGTGAATCCCAGGTTGGTATGTTATACTTTCATTATCTTGCTTTCCGACTCAATGTATTGCCCTTTGGGGCCAGAATCTGACGAGAAAGTGAGAGAGAGGGGACACCAAACATAGCTGCGTATCATTGCCCCAATCCAATGGACTATGTCATACAGGGAGTGCACCAGCGGGAAAAGGATAGAAGTTAAAAATTGGTGACAATACAGATCCTTCCGCAGGAAGAAAAAATAATAATATATACCTTCACATCAGAAGAATATTTAGCCGATCAGCGGAGGACATGATTGTACATTATTTTTCATATTAGTCATAAAATATCTCTTTTGAGAAATCAGGACATTATTGATAAAGACTGTTCAAGCGCCGGTATAGAATAAGAAAAGAAATATCAGAAAAGATCAACACCTTCCAACTTAATGTACATAATGCTATGAATGTATTTCTAGCCGTGGCTAGGTCCTTGTGGATTGTACAGTTCTCTTCTTCTTAATGAAATAGCAGAGCGTCTGCCTGTTTGTTCAAAAAATACTATGAATGTACTACTATGCTGATCTGTAACCGAAAATATCTGACAGGGGGTAACACACGGCCATAGAAGGCTCATGTAGGTAAGATGTTACATAAATGCGGTAATACTAGCTTGGCTAATTGAGTACTCCAATATTAAATGTCGACAGCATGGCTGAAGTTCTCATTACTGAAAGAGGCGCCTAGATATGAGCCATGACCCATGATTGACGACATTAAGTTATGAACAGCTCTGTAAGCAGCCTAATAATCGACTTCAATGAGTAATTGCCAAAATAAAACATTACCACCCATGCAACCAAAAAGGGCTTAGCTTCACCGCGCCCTCTTCGTATAATGTATGCTATACGAAGTTATTACGCACCCATATACTCCTAGGATCGCATCACAAAAGCATACTGCCATACTGGTATCAAAGATCCCCCACAATGTACAGTAATCAGTAAACCTTGAAGATCAGGAAGGATCACACAGAGAGACACTCGCACTTCGCGCGCAACGAAGCATGCATCAGGAAAGCATCAGCGCCATCTTATCCAGACCAGCTCCGCCCCAAATCACGAGTCGCGCACCGATCCCCGAAAGAATCAGGCGCACACATGGGAAAAGGAAAGAGAAAAGATTACCGGACACGCCCGCGGCAGCCGCAGCTCAGGAACCAGCTCCCATGCCCGCTCGATTCAACAATTTCGAGCAGAGGAGACCCAACCCAACCGGCACCAAACAGGAGCGAGTGCCAAATCGGGGAGGGATTCAACAAGCGAAGCCGCAACCACCCGCCCACCCACGAGGCCACGAGCCCACGACGCAGGCGCCTCCTCCACAACTCTCTCTCTCGCTCTCTCTCTCTCTCTCTCTCAAACGGGAGGGGGAAACCGGGGAACTAGGGAAGAGAAAGAGGAAAAAGGGAGGGAGAGAAGGGTTTTGTATGGGGGAGGGAGAGGGATGGAGGGAAGCCGAAATTTTTTCGGCTGGTTTTGGCGCCAAGGGGGCTCTGGGTCGTGGGGCCCGCATGGGGGAAGGGCGGATTCTCTGCGCGGCATTCGAGGCGGAAACCTTTCCCCCATATCTCCCCGCGTGCGGGGGCCCAGCCGTCAGCGCCGCAGAGAATCTTAACGGCGCCGCCAGCCAAACCCCACAGGGGGATAACGGCGTGAGACGAGCTTGGCCGTGGGAGTTTGGGCCCAGCGTGCGGCGTGCCGGCACGGCGGAAACAGCGGAGGCGTGCGCGCACGCACGTCGGCGTCGTAGTTGGAAGTTGGAACCTTCCGTCGATTTTCGAATATTTGGGATGGTAAACTGTTGGGCTTTACACCCTGCCGCTGCAGACTTTTGGGCCGTATGAATGTATCGAGTGTATTAAGGCCCTCTTTTTTGATTCACGGTTCTGGCTTGGCTGGGTTTTGATTTGGTGTAAAAATTTTGTTATTTTTTAAAGATCATTTGGTCTAACATTTTAAATTAATTCTTTATATTTTCTAGGATTTTATCAAAGATCTTAAAAAAAATTTAAACCTTAACCTTTTCAACTACAATCAAAACAAAACTAGGGCTAAATCAAAGAGGACCTATATAGTCATTTGTTATTTTTTTCACAACAGTACCCACTAGAACTAACTATTCATAGGAAAAATACACACGAGTATCCATACCCACTACATTTAATTATCCCTTAGAAAAATCCTAGCGAGGCATGAGAATTGAGGGCGTGGACGTCGAACCTTCGACTAGACCTGATCGTGGGCAATGGTCCGGTCAAATCGAGCTTGGCCACCAAGTCGAGCTCGGGCTTCATTTTCGGGCCCGTAGGAAAATTTGGGCTCAGCCAAGCTTGGGCCTAGCTAAAAAGAATCGGGATTTTTCAAGACTCAGCCTTTGAATAGGTCTTACATCAAGCAATAGTTCCAACAGTCAAAACACTACGAGTTGTAAGTTATCAACATTTGTTTGGTTTGACTATAGAAATTTGATCAATAGTTGACATGATCGGTAATAAAAAAACATATTAAATTCAGTCAACCGACGGTTGGTAAGGCAATCATAGGTTAATGTTGCTTAAGAACAAACACACCCAACTACAGCTTACCTCAAAACTTTTTATATTATGGTATTACCCCAATATTACAATAGGTAAAACTAAAGTTGTAGAAAAATCTTACTCAATACTTCTCCATCTAATTACTAAAAAAATGCATGTTTGACTACGAATTTATCATTGCAATTTATTATAAAAAATAACAAAAGATATAATATTATGTAAGTGTTTTTTATAAAAATCAAAATGTATAAATTTTGTGTGCGCGAATCAAATAGTTCAAAATACTTTTATAGTTGAAATTTTAAAACTTTAACTTATGACATGCCTAAAATACCATGTTTATTAAAATTGGAGGGAGTATAAAATCTAAAATTATTTAATCATCCATTTTAACCTGTGTATATGTAAGGTGCAGGGACCCTGACCATGAGTTCTGCTTGGTAAGTTTTTTTCGTGATGATGACATGTTGACCCCGCCAATTAGTGTTTCTGCAAAGGCATAACGCTAAGGACGGTGTAGAATGGACTCAAGCATTGAGATATGTCATTTAGATCATTATAGGCCTTTATTTTTGTTTGGCTTGATGGGGGAGGGGGTGTTAGTGGTGATTTTGATCTTGTTGGATGGCAATTTTTGTGAAGCACTAGGTGTGTCCGGTGTTTTGTTGATGTTGTGTACTGTTTAGGAGTGTTTCGAGGTGTTTTTTCCATGCTCTGTTGCTGTCGGACGATATATTGGACTAACGCGCCTACTGTGTCTTGAGTTGTGTTTCTAGTGTGTTCCACACATGGGTGATGTGTCTGTGGGATAGGGGTTAAGCCATCCTTGTAAACCGCTGTAAAGTTTCATAATTCAATCCATACCACTATATTCCTTCCCTATCCACATATGCTATCTCATTCTCAATTTGAGACTATTTGTGGTACTATCATTAGCATCGTTACCCATTGTCGTGAGGATTTGTCCCTAATCTTTTCTAAATGACCATATTACCCTTTTGCCCCCATTTAAATTAGGGATAGAGACTACCGTGTTCCCTTCCTCGTGAGTATGACCAGAAGTTAACCTTCGGACAAGGAAAAATCACTTAATTTCGAATGGGGAAAAAGGTAAAGTAGGACAGAATGGTATTGTGGGCTAATAGTAGGAGTTCCTTATGGCGTTTGAGTGAGCGCATTTTTCAAGTGGCATATTTGTTAAATTTTTTACTATTTTTTCTATGCATGAATTAAAGGTGGGAGCCAAATCGTTGGTAGGAAGTGTGACGCTAACCTATTACCCATGCTCATATACAAGAGCTATAAGGGCAATTCCAATGCAAGATTTCGAAACATCATTTTTATAGGTGCTGTCGGTGATTTTGTCGCTGGACCGACAGATTTAGAAGTTCGGAGGCGGGGTGTGCGCTGTCGTACCTCGATCCGCCCTCCACTCCCCAAGAACAATATGAACACAGGCGATATACCCAGGTTTGGGCCCCTGAGGTGGGTAATAGCCCTACTCATGCTTGAGCTCTAGCTCTATGTGTGTATTGAGTATGAATCAGATGGGAGGAGAGAAGAAGAACCCCCTCCCACGGTGGGTTGGTCCCCTTATAACATGTGGGTGAGCCCAGACCGTCGGGGAGAGAGAAAAGGGGTGCATCTGGCCCACTACACACTCGCTGTACTGGCATACATATATTAAATGTCGTACAGTCGTAGCCGCCTGCTACGCACGTCCCGCTGCCTTGCCTCGAGTCCCGTTCCCATCCCGTCTGCTCTGACACGGCGTGACGGAGAGGGTGATGATATCGTCGAGCATATCCCGCTCCACGCCGCGTTCTATCGGTGGCAGGTGGGGCCCAGAGTCCCGCTAGCCCTGCCAGTTGCTCACGTGGTCGCCGATAAGTAGCGGGACAAGATCGCCCTCCTGCCCGCCGAGCTGCCACGCGTCTGTCCGCCGAACTGCCATGCGTCTGTCCACCGAGCTGCCACGGCTGCCACGCGGCCTGGTTGGTGCCGTGCTCGCCCGGCGCCTCATGTCCTGGACGATCTCTCGGCGCAGGGGCCTGGTCGCCCTCGCCTGGTGAGAGCGCTATGCCTCGGGGTCCGGTTCCAAGCGATGGGGCCGCGTGCCCGCCAGTCCTCTTGGTCTTCCTAGATGACTCAATTTTCTACCCCCTCTGGAGGAGGTGGAGAGGACACCCCGGTACCTTGTGTACCGACAGTAGCCCCCGGGCCCGTCCTAGGGCGCAAGCCAAGCTCGACGTCCCTTATGGCTCGGATCATTGCCGATGCTCGGATGCAACCTAGGGCGGGGCTAGCGCCGCCGCGCGCCGCGCGTTTGCCTTCTCCACTTCAGCCGGAGGGGTCCCCAAGCCCCCGAGCGTCTCGCTCGGAGCGATTTACCTGCGTCCAAACAAATCACCTCTCCCCGCACGAGCGGGGGTTATATCACACTTTTTGCACAGAGAGATAGACGGAAGTTACTAGAGTAACACTGTCGCTGCGTCGTTGCCAGTGGGTGTGTGTCACTTTGTCGTTTCCTTTCACCTTCCAGAACTTATGCCCTTGCGGTCTCTCGGGGCCGGACCACAACACCATACGGCTTAAGGCTGCGGGTTTCCGAGGGTGGTCGTAGGCTAGCGGTGCTTGCGGAGCAGGCCGCTTGGTGCACCGTGCCAGACACGCCCCCCGGTCGCCCTCCCTTTCCCGGCACGAATGTTAGGCGCCCCCTCTTACCGTCAAGGGGCCATCAGGTTAGAAACATATACAACAGTCGTGCAAGACCAACACTAGCAACACACGGGCTAGGCAACTGAGCAGAGTGCGGAAGAAAGTGAACACGCGCTCAACAGAATCACAGAGTACTTACAATACTTTCCACCGATGCCTCCAAGGAGGCGAAGCTGCCCCCTCCCTGAACTAGAGGCCGAGGCAGTCGCATCGTCGTCCCCACCAGGGCCGGGGGCTGCGACGGACAGTCGCGGAAGCCTTCTCACGAAGGCCCCGACCGAAGCATAATTTCTTTTTCCTCGCCTTCAGACTTCACTTGATGCTGTCTTGCCTCTCAATGGAGAGGAGCTGCTGCGCCTCCACGCGGGAGCGAGACGCCGCTTCGCCCAAGACAGGGCAGGGGAGCGCCGCCGTGTGCCGGCGTTGGTGGAGTAGGTAGGCGGCGCCACGGTGTTGGTGAAGAGCTCGGCCGCTGCTGCCATGGGGTTGCGGATGTGACGACACGACACCCCTCGCGCTGGCTGGAGAGGAGCTCGGCCGCTGCCACCACGGGGCAGAGCAGCGGCCGCGACGGGGGCGGTGCCGTCGGGTGCTGCACGGGAGCCGTCGCCAGAGGCCGGAGAAGTGGAGCGGGAGGAGCCCTCGTCGCCGGAGAAGAGGCCGGGTGGAGCTCGCGCCGTCGGGTCCCGGAGAAGGGGAGCCAGGTGGAGCTCGCGCTGCTGACCGCTGGAGAGGAGGAGACGGGGGAAGCTCACGCCGCCGCGCTGCTGACCCCTTCGATCTCTCCATTTTCTTGCTCGATCTGTGAACTTCCGACTCTCGATTTGGGGATGAACTCAAAGGGAAGAGGATTCAACAGCTACCCCTACCTGGCGCGCCACTGTCGGTGATTTTGTCGCTGGACCGACAGATTTAGAGGTTCGGATGTGGGGTGTGAGCTGTCGTACCTCGATCCGCCCTCCACTCCCCAAGAACAATATTAACAGAGGCGATATACCTAGGTTTGGGTCCCCAAGGTGGGTAATAGCCCTACTCCTGCTTGAGCTCTAGCTCTAGGTGTGTATTGAGTATGAATCAGATGGGAGGAGAGAAGAAGAGCCCCCTTCCCACGGTGGGTTGGTCTCCTTATAACATGTGGGTGAGCCCAGACCGCCGGGGAGAGAGAAAAGGGGTGCATCTGGCCCACTACACACTCGCTGTACTGGCATACATATATTAAATGTCGTGCAGTCGTAGCCGCCTGCTACGCACGTCCCGCTGCCTTGCCTCGAGTCCCGTTCCCGTCCCGTCCGCTCTGACACGGCGTGAGGGAGAGGGTGATGATATCATCGAGCATATCCCACTCCTCGTCGCGTCCTATCGGTGGCAGGTGGGACCCAGAGTCCCGCCAGCCCTGCCAGCTGCTCACGTGGTCGCCAATACAGAGCGGGGCCTGATCGCCCGCCTGCCCGCCAAGCTGCCACGGCCAGGGTTAAAAATTTCGGCGAAATTTCAGCGAAATTTCCGAAATTTCGCTCATTTCGGTCCAAGCCGATATGCTCCCGAAATTTTTGAATTCAAAATATTTAACCAAACTTGAGACAAATACATAAAAGAAGCCATAATTCTCATGTTTGGAAGACTTCTTTTACTCTATTAGGTAGTGTACAACATGAGCTGCATGTTTACAATGTCGTGTTTGTTGGTTTTCTCAAATTTTTTTGTTTCAAATTCAAAACCTCCAATTTTATTTCGCCGAAATTTCCCCGAAATTTCCGAAATTTCGCTCATTTCGTTCCAAGCCGAAATTCGCTGTCCACCGAAATTTGGAACCCTGGCCACGGCTGCCACGCGGCCTGGTCGGTGCAGTGCTCGCCCGACGCCTCATGTCCTGGACGATCTCTCGGCGCAGGGGCCTGGTTGCCCCCGCTTGGCGAGAGCGCTATGCCTCGGGGTCTGGTTCCGAGCGATGGGGCCGCGTGCCCGCCAGTCCACTCTGAACCAGACCTAGTCCTCTCGGTCTTCCTGAATGACTCAGTCTTCTACCCCCCTCTGGAGGAGGTGGAGAGGGCACCCCGGTACCTTGTGTACCGTCAGGTTCCATGTCATGTAAAAACTAAGAAGAAATGGTGGCTCCATTGCATTGTATCTATCATTAATACTTTTTACTTTTCAAAGCCACCTTCTTTGTGCGCATTAATTTTAGATCTTTGGGATGAGCATAAAAATAATTTCATAAAAAAGAAACTATCTCCTTCTCTGTCTCATTAATTCTGCTCCACATCAGCTCCCCCCATTCTATATACCATACGAAGAGACGCTGTTACAAACCCCATTGTAATAAGTGTCCTAACGCAATAATCTCCTCGAGCATCGCTATGATCGGTCACTTCAAGTACTGCCGTGGCCACTTCTTGAGCACGTACGTATCAAGTATGGTCTTCCATCAATTAATTGCTGTATGTATGCCTAGCAAATTATGCTCGAAAAAACTGGTGAAGGAATCGAAGTCAAAAATGAAGCTGTATGCCTTTTTTATATCGGTTTTGCTAGTTCTCAGTTGCCTGATTTCTCTCGATCTCTCAGTCGATTTCGTAGCTAATAATCAAGCGACTGAAATCTCACTTACCCGAGCACGGCCCGCCTTCTTCCTGCCCTCCGGCGACCTCCTCCTCTCCCGCCACCGCGCACCTTCTTCCTCCTCTCCGGCGGCGCGCCGCCACCTTCTTCCTCCTCTCCAGCCGAGCTCGCCGCCACCGGGTTAGGGTTCGGGTTAGGGAACATTTGGGTTTCTCCGGTTGTAGAGGGAGGTCGGGGGAGGCGGCGGACCGGCGGTGGGAGGGGCTTGTCGGGGGCGGCGGCGGAGGCGGCGGTGGCGCCGCCGGAGCCGGGGGAGGGG
>SPJY01005961.1:962871-986978 GCA_005191435.1 Raddia distichophylla
CGGCGGGCGCGGGGGGAGGGGCGAAGGCGGGTGGGCCGGCGGTGGAGGGGGGTGGAGGCAACGGCCGGGTTAGGGTGGGCGGGGAAGCTTCGGCGGCGGGAGGCTGGGTGGCGGGACGGCTAGGCGCCGGCGGCGGCGCCGGCCGCGGGCGGTGGCGGAGGCGGCGGGGGAGGAGGAGGAGCGCGGAGCGGAGGGGGGGGCGAGTCGGGGTCGGGGGCAGTGGAGGAGAGGAGAAGGGGAAAGTAAGAGAGAGAGTGGGGGGCGCGGGTTGATCTGGACCGTTGGATTGAGATCCAACGGTCCAGAAAATCGACTGAAGGATAAAAAAAAAACAGGCAACTGACGTTGAGCCGGTCCCTTTTTATATCTGCATGCGAGTCAGTGATATAGTTAAGAAACTTATTTGTACAGTGGCCGCCGTCTATAATACTATCCAATACCGGCTATAAATAACACAAAGATATAATAGGAGAGATTGATTGCACGTATACGACTTACATAACAAATCTTATACTAACGATTTATAGAAAAACTAATGTGAACCATCCTACATGCGTTCGTAGTCTTCACAAGGGTTTAGCGCGCGTATGGTAGTGTGCTCTCCTCTGTTTTTAGACAGCAATGCTCTGGTTTCACCCACGCGTGCTAAGCACTTTGGCATTTGCATCCTGCATTCCTGCACGGCTGTACGCCCTCCCTAAACACCACCGATTTGACTTTTGAGGCGTCGCGCGGCCGGAACGATATGGCGGGTGGCCCGGCCGACGCCTTCCCTTCCCCTTCTCCGCCCTCGCGCTGTCGTTTTGTCGGCACAATTTACTTCCCTTTCCGTCTCGCTGGGGTGCTTTGTTCTGTCCTCCACGAATGGAAAGACGGCCACGTCTTTTTCCAACCTGAATCTTTTTTTTTTTTGGCTCTCACATTGGTTTTCTCAGCTCAGGGACGAAGAAAAACGGACGAGACAATGCAGGCAAAGAGAGAAAAATGAAAAGAAAAAAAGCGAAAGCAAAAGGGAAAGGCAGACCGGAATAAGGCTCCGTGAAGGAAAGAAAAAGGCGGGAAGGGGAGGCGCGAAGCGAGAAACCTCGAGCTCGCCTCGCTTCTTCAGTTCCGAGGTAGCCTGAGGCGCAGTGAGCACGCGCCACTTGGGTTCCATCCATTTGTTCCCAGGGACTTGCTAAACTGGGAGCGGCAGGGGAGCCATGGCCACCTCCTCCGCACCCTCCGACTCTGCGCCGGCGCTGCCGGCGCCGCCTCCTCCTCCACCGCCGGAGCCGGCGGAGGCCATGCCGACCCTGAAGCCGAGTAGGACGGAATGGTATTGTGGGCTAATAGTGGGAGTTTCTTGTGGCGTTTGAGTGAGCGCATTTTTCAAGTGGCATATTTGTTAAATTTTTCACTGTTTTTTTATGCATAAATTAAAGGTGGGAGCCAAATCATTGGTAGGAAATGTGACGACCTATTACCCATGCCCATATTCAAGAGCTATAAGGGCAATTTCAATGCAAGGTTTCTAAACATCATTTTTATAGGTGCCATGTCACCTAAAAATTAAGAAGAAATGGTGGCTCCATTGCATTGTATCCGTCATTAATAGTACATTTTGCTTTCCAAAGTCACCTTCTCTATGCGCATTAATTTTGTATCTTTGGAATGAGCGTAAAAATGATTTCTTAAGAAAGAAACTATCTCCTTCTCGGTCTCATTACTTCTGCTCTACCTTAGATTCCCATCCTATATACCATACCAAGAAACGTTGTTGCAAACCCCATTGTAAGTGTCATAACGCAATAATCTGCTCGAGCATCGCTATGATCGGTCACTTCAAGTACTGCCGTGGCCACTTCTTGAGCACGTACGTATCAAGTATGGTCTTCCATCAATTAATTGCTGTATGTATGCCTAGCAAATTATGCTCGCGCGGAAAAACTGGTGAAGGAATCTAAGTCACTAATGAAGCTGTATGCCTTTTTTTATCTCTGCATGCGAGTCAGTGATATAATTAAGAAACTTATTTGTACAGTGGCCGCCGTCTATAATACTATCCAATACCGGCTATAAATAACACAAAGATATAATAGGAGAGATTGATTGCACGTATACGACTTACATAACAAATCTTATACTAACGATTTATAGAAAAACTAATGTGAACCATTCTACGTGCGTTCGTAGTCTTCACAGGGGTTTAGCATATGGCAGCGTGCTCTCCCTCTGCTTTTAGACAGCAATGCTCTAGTTTTACCCACTCGTGCTAAGCACTTTGGCATTTGCATCCTGCATTTCTACACGGCTCCCTAAAGGCATCTCCAATGGTACCATGTCAGCTGGTTATAAAGAGTCTATCTCATCTTTTTACCTATGTGAAGAAGAGAAAAACAGAAGAGAGATAAAAGCTGGCTGTTAACTAATAGCCAGTTTATAGCAGATTACAAGATGCATTGCATCTATTACACATAGGTCCATATTAAATTTAATAACTAGTGTTATAGCTAATCTATTGAAGATGTTTACAAGCCATCTATAGATGACATGGAGCTTTTTTATAGCCAATTGGCTATACTATTGGAGATGCCCTAATTAAACACCACCGATTTGACTTTTGAGGCGTCGCGCGGCCGGAACGATGGCGGGTGGCCCGGCCGACGCGACGCCTTCCCCTTCTCCGCCCTCGCGCTGTCGTTTTGTCGGCACAATTTACTTCCCTTTCCGTCTCGCTGGGGTGCTTTGTTCTGTTGTCCACGAATGCAAAGACGGCCACGTCTTTTTCCAGCCTGAATCTTTTTTTTTTTTTGCTCTCACATTGGTTTTCTCAACTCAGGGACGAAGAAAAACGGACGACACAATGCAGGCAAAGAGAGAAAAATGGAAAGAAAAAAAGCGAAAGCAAAAGGGAAAGGCAGACCGGAATATGGCTCCGTGAAGGAAAGAAAAAGGCGGGAAGGGAAAGCTAGCGAAGCGAGAAACCTCGGGCTCGGCTTCTTCAGTTCCGAGCTAGCCTGAGCACGCGCCACTTGGGTTCCATCCATTTGTCCCCAGGGACTTGCGAAACTGGGAGCGGCAGGGGAGCCATGGCCGCCTCCTCCGCACCCTCCGACTCTGCTCCGGCGCTGCCGGCGCCGCCGCCTCCTCCACCGCCGGAGCCGGCGGAGGCCAGGCCGACGCTGAAGCCGAGCCCCACCGTCGCCGACAACTTCCGAGGCCTGCTCCGGTCCGGCGAGGCGTTCCTCCGCGGCGCCTTCCGCGGCAGCTCCGGCCACCCGGCTCCTCCCCGGCCGCCGCCGCCGTCGCCCCAGCAGCAGCAGCAGCAGCACCACCACCACAACCGCCCTGTACGCCCTCTTTCTCCCGTCCAAACAGACGGCACAGCCGTCGTCTTCCTCTGAGGAAGCTTGGCTCTGCAGGGCGACATCATGAAGCGGTTGCAGCGGGAGGCGTTCCCGGACTTGATGAGGCTGATGGACAAGCACGAGCAAATCGACCGCATCCTCGCCGCGTACAGGAGCGGCAAGGGGTTCCACCTCCCGGAGCTCCCGGTGCGGGTGAAGGTGGCGCTCGACGCCGCCGGCGCGCTGCTCCTCGTCGACGACGACGGCGGCGAGTTCGAACAGGCGAGGGGGGTCCTCGACAAGGCCGGGAACCGGACGGGGCTCAGCTCCAGGTTCGTGCTCGAGTCCAGGACAAGGGGCAGGGACACCGTCGCGGCGGAGTTCTCCAGCAGGGTCGGCGCCGGTGCGCACCTCGGCGGCGACGCCGCCGGGAGGCCGCTGGAGCTCACCAGGCTGCAGTACTGCGCCCACGTCAGCGACTGGCTGTCCATGACGCTGGTCCCGTTTGGGGCTCAGTGCAACAACTTCCTGCATGGCTCGAGCCTGATTCAGGTGAGATGACCGGTGCAACTGCCTTTGCTTTAATTCATTCGAGTGAAAGATAAATACGTTTTGGAATATTGTCATATGGTAGTGATAACTGATAAGTGTGAAAACTGCGGGTACCGACGTTTTCTAGATGTTTCAAGCAGATTTGGTGTTTAAAATAGAAAAAACTTACGGAGCAAATTTTTAGCAAAATCAACGACAAACCAATCAATTGTTAAAAATTTTAAAAAGTAATGTCAATTATAGAGGTAATTTTCTCAATACGAAATAACTAAATTTATACTATTACCCTAAGTGGAAAAAATAGCGTAGGCAAATCAAAAAAATGGTTGCCTACATGTGACCGCTATTTAACAAATCCATTAAAACAATTGGTTGAAATTAAACAAAATTTGATCTAACTTGAAAGTTTTTGCAGTTTTTTGTAAAAAGAAATTCAAACCCAATGAAAACGAGAAATCAATGAAATTATTGACACATTTATTTTCGATGAAATCATTCCAGCGAATTTATACTGATGGACTCTCAAGATGCTTTAATTAGAATGAGCATGTGTGTCCCACGCGTTTTAGCAGCTAGATTTGTCACGAACCCTTATTCCTATTATTTTATCGGTTTTGCTCCTGCGCGGGCGCACGCCCGCGCAGGCGCTGCCGCGCTCGCTCGCGCAGGGCTGCCGCGCGCGCTCGCCGCCTGCTTGCTCGCCGTCGCCGCTGACTGTTCACCGCCGCCCACCGACGGCCCATCGATCTACTCTTCTCTACCTCTCTAATTTGCTCAATTTGTAGCTTACGGAGTTTTTTTTTCACTTTTTTATACTGTTTTTCAGTACTTCTGTACGGTGAAATTTCTGTACAATCATACTGAAAAAAGGAGCGTCTGCACGAAACGCAAAACGCAGGCGTCTGCGTTCTAGTCGGTCCCTTATTTTATATTCTAAGTTTATATAATTTTTTATTGTAACAGATATAAACTCTTTCTTTTAACCTAACATGTACTATTATTTCTTTTTTTATTCTAAATTTCCATTTTTTTGTGTTTATCTGATGCAAACTCTCTTTTTCATCTTGCATGGATTCTTATTTCTATTTTTGTTTGCTTTTATTGCAGCGGGCATGAACTCTTTGTTGTAATCTAACATAAACTCTTATTTCTATTTTTATTCTAAATTTCCATATTTTTTTGTTGTACTGGATACAAACTCTCTTTTAAATCTAGCATGGACTCTTCTTTATATTTTTTAAAATTTCCATTTTGTTGTAGTGAAAATATTTCTTTTTAATTTAATCTGTTATAATCTGGGTTCACAACAATCAACGGTGCAGGGGCGGATGCACAGTAGTGCATGGGGTAGCATCTGCTACCCCAAATTTTTTGAAAAAAATCGCATATAGTTATATATCCCAGTAGTCAGCAGCCGGCCCATCTAACAGTCAGTCTAACACATATCACATATAGGTATTTTGGACACATTGATATGGTTGTAATGGAATTATTATGTATTTTAATTTAAATTATTATATTCGGTGTGTTTTTTTTATTGAATTGTGTTGCTAAGGTCGGTGTTCGTCGTCCGCTACCCCATCGTTGAATTCCTGGATCCGCCACTACAACGGTGTAAATATTTTTTCTTTTAGATTAATGTGAGAATTTCTATGATTTTAGGATTAATTTGATGGATCCAGCATGATACAAACTCTTTTTTTAATATGGCATGAAGTCTTATTTATATAATTATTTATTCACTTTTGCTAATCATCAGACGACTGAGATTTATTCAACTCTCAGTCTATTTTTTTCACATGCCTAGAAACTTCCGATGGATCTTTTTGTGTGTTTCTATGGAGGTGTTTGATCTACGTCCCAGAAAATCGACTAAGAGTTAAATAAATCTCTGTCACCTGATGTGAAGCCGGTCCCTTATTTATTTTGAATTCCAATTTTTTTAGTATAGTTCATATGCAATATTTCTTTCGATCTAATCCGTTCTAGGCCCACAACGATCAACTACATAAAATTTTCTTTTCTCAATTAATTTGGAATTTGTATGATTTTAGAATTAATATGGTGGCTCTGTAGGCTCCGTAGGATTCTGTTCTATTAATTATATTAGTAGATAAGTGGATAGATTTTAAAAAAGGAACGTCTGAAATTCCCCAAATGTTCATGAAAATTTCAGCAAATGTTTCTGAAATTTCTTTTGACCCTGGCAAGAGCGGAAAAGCGGCAAATCTTATTGAAATCGTTTCTGCACTGAATTTATTTCGGCGAGCTTGTATGTGATGAAATTGGTGGCAGAATCTCCGGAACCAAGCCGTTTTCCGAGGGCCGCCGTCGTTCTCGGAGCACCACAACTGCGGCGCCGGTGTGAGCATCAAGGGGGACGAGTTCACGGCCTCCATCGCCGAGCTGATGTACGGCTCGGGAGCGCAGGACGGCGACCATGGCGTGGCTGCGGCCAACCGCATAACCACGTTCGGGCAGGTGTCCTACGAGCCGGCCGACGACGTCAAGCTCAGCGTGTCGGCGCTCTGGCAGGCCCGCCCGCAGTCGTCCCGGTTCAACCACCTCGGCGCGCTCGCCGTGCCGCTCGGCAGCCTGAAGCCGGCGAGGAGAGCTCCTCCTTCTCCGGCGTCGGCGGCGGAGCCGGATTCGAGCGTGATGGTGCAAGGCCCCGCCCCGCCCGCGCCTGCTGCCCCCATGGCGACCACGGTGACGGTGCACGGGTCTCCACCTCCACCCGCCGCCGGCGAGCCGGCGTCGGCGCCGGAGGGCCGGGCGGCGCAGTCGGTGGCGGTGATGGTGGAGTGCGAGCTGTACGAGAGCGTGAGGGCGGAGGGGTGGGTGGAGATGGAGATGGAGATGGAGCGGGCGAGCGCGAGCCGCGGTGCGGTGCGGTGGGGGCTGTGCGTGGCGGACACGCCGGAGCAGGAGCTCGGGTGGGGGGTGAGGATGGGCGGCACGGCGGCGGGGGAGAAGCACCGCCCGCACCTGGAGGGGTTCCTCAGCTTCAACCTCGGCCACGGCGGGAAGCTGCAGCCGGGCCTCGTCTACGCCATGGACGGGCCGAAGCCCACGCCCGCGCTGGTCCTGCGCTCCTCCTGGATCATCTGATCGATGCATGCCACGTGGTGCGAATGCGATCCGAGGCGTCCTCTCTCCTCTCGCAGCGTTTGCCTGCCACGTGTTCCTCTCCCTTGCTGCTGATGTTCTTCCATCCCCATCTTGTTTCTTGTCACTTGCTCGACGTACTGCTCTTCTGATAAACATTCCGCTTGACTTTTAATGGTCTTGGAGATCCACATTGTCTCATGTAACATGCTTTGCTTCCGTGGAATTTTGCAACATACTCCCTTCGGTAATAAAAATAAGTCGCCATCAACTTTTTGACACGTCTTTTGCCATTCGTTTTATTTAAAAAACTATGTACGTTACAGTTTATCTTATTGTTATTTGTTTTATCGTTAAAGATAATTTAAGCATAACTTATTTTTTGTTAAAGACAAATAGTCGAGATGTTTTCAAAAGTTAACGACGACTTGTTTTTATTATCGAAGGTAGTATTTGGTTTCCACTTCTGCTCAAACACAGGCTCGGCTCTTTGTACAGGCACTTGTGTTTTAAATCCTATGTACCTGTTGTTTAAAAACTATTTATGTTTGTTTTTCAAAATAAAAGTATCACCCATTTTGTTTAACTTATATTTTATTTAAATTTTTATTATTAAATGTATACGTGCAAACCAAGACATATAAAAGTGTAATTAACGTGTCCCCCACATTTGCACGACTAGATCTTATATTTCGTATTTGATATGAGTTTCTTTTCTAATCTCATATTCGATATAGACTCATTATCTAATCTCGTATTCCATATGTACTCCTTATTTCTATTATTTTTATTTCAAATTTATATTTTTTTTGGTTGGAGCTTTTTGTTGGAGCTAATATGGACTCCTTTTTAATCTGTTATGTACTCTTATTTTTATTATTTTAAATTTGATTTTCTAATATTTTTCTTTTAATCTATGCTGTTATAATCTGGCACTGTTGAATTCAACAACATAGATTTTTTCTATTTTTGATTTATGTGAGAATTACATAGATCTTTATCTATTTTTGATTGATGTGAGAATTTTTCTGATTAAAGTGGAGTTCCTTTGGCTCCTTTACAATAGACTAGTAAAATGTCCGTGCTCTGCCACGGACCATAAAGGGATGAAACGAAAACATAATTCGTAGACAAAAATATAAGCATGAAGGGTGATTTGCAGGAAAGATCGAGAGTGTAGTACGTGACATGTTGTAGCTTGGATCGTTTAGGTTGAAACATTATTTGACATAAAAATTATTGGTCACCAACCACCACAGTAACCAAATTTAGGAACCAACTAAAGAAATAAAAATACTAAATCACCTAACACTATGAATCTCAGCCATAGTACAATGCCTGTGCTCTGCCACAGAAGTACAAAAGGGAGAAAGGAAAACATAATTCGGAGCGGTTTCACATGTTAGAGCAGTAAACACATCCATTCTCTACAAAAATCCCATCTCAGCAAAGAGATGAATAATCACATTTTAATATCCTCCCATAGTTAATTGGAGATTAAAACATAGAGGTTCGCATCATGAACCTCTTGTTCGATCACCATCTGAAAACAAGTCTACACGAACTACGCGCAACTTCCTCTCCAACAGTAGCCCGTGGCATATCGAGGCAGCAACCAAGGCTTTCTCCACACAAAGGGGTGGTGACAACCGAGGAGCTCTAACAATTTGATGGATCCAGACATTCTACAATAGGTCCACAATAATTAAGAATTAATGGAAACAATTTATCAAACCACACGACACAAAGATAGCACATTCTGCAGAGCATTTTCATCTCGTAGATGTACAACACCCTTTTATAATACAGGTTTACATAGGAAGAATTGGAAAGAAGTATAAGCAAACCATTGCCCATTTCCAAGAAATGTTCACCGGTTGTATTTGCCTGCTCCCTCCCGCAAAAACCAAATGCATGAAGTGCGCTCGAAAAATTAGTCATGCATGGCACATGGCATCACAGTGGATGGAAACTATTGGTATTGGCTTGTTCTGAGTATTCTTGAATAGATCTAACCTTGGTTTTGCGAGAAATCAGTTTTTCTACAGGTTTTCGATCAATTCCAGAACACCCCGGATCGGAACATCCGACGGCCATCGGAACATCCGACCCAGGATCAGAACATCCGACGGAGGGTGTACTGTACCACGTCGGAACATCCGACGCTGCATCGGAACATCCGACCGACTGGTTACTGTTCAAGTGTATTAATTCCGCAATTTCGTTTTATTCGCCTATTCACCCCCCCTCTAGGCGGCATAGCGATCCTTTCAGATTTCTTGGAGATAATACCTCATTTCATTCCTGATAAGTTTAAATTCACATGAATCAATCCCCCTTTTGTCATATCAATGCAACAAGTTCACATCTTCGCATCAATCCATCAGGAATTCTATTATAGTTCTATTTCTATACTAAAATAGCACATGCACACACACTCTTTCACTGTCCAAAACTGAAGGTCTGTAAAACTGAGCATGACCGGCCATCTCCAATGTCCTGATGCAGAGCCTCCCTGACTGACCATCTCCAGCACAGCTCAAGAGTCCCCTTCAGCCACCTCTCCAACACAGCACAGCCCGCACCCCCTTCAACCACCTCCCTCTGGAACAGCCTCAAGTAAGCCACGCACACAGCTCAAGGTGTCGGGCTGCGAACGCTGGCGGCGCGAGCACAAACGGTCACAATAGGTGGTCTGCCAGTGGCGGCGAGCGGCGGTGCCTATTGGAACCAACCCCAAAGATCAAATTCACACAACACATGCGAGCACACCTTGGAGGCTATAGATAGACAAAACTCAACGCAAGAACACTTGCGGCAACCGCACACACACAGACGAGCAGCGTTGCGGCAACGAATGCCCTTTTCTGTTTTCTATTAACTCCTCAAGACCTACTTAACAAACAAATGACCGCACTGGCTAAATAGCCTCGGCCACATGCACACAGCAGCAACTCAACATGCGCACGCACGCACGATCATCCACTCCAGCACGAGCCATGAACTCCATGCACTATGTGATATACGCGCACTCACGCGTACATTCCGCGAACTGTGCCATGCCTCTGCATGCAGCTAACTACTTTGCCGACTCTACTTAACAGAAAACTAACTCTGATGCATGCAACACACGCACACACTACTCTTCGTGCATGACACACATGCACTACCGATTATTGAAAATTAAACTCTCAAATAAACTAACTAGTCAAGATTAATGCTAACAGTGCCTGGGTGCACCGGGGATGTGCTGCTGAGGAGCCGAGTAGCCGGCCTCCTAGCGGCCGTGCGATCAACTTCCGGTAGATGACGTCGGGGTTGCACAGGAGGTGGTGTGGAGACCAGATCCACCTAATTTTCCCGGTGGTGATGCTCAAGGTGGGTGCATCACCAGCTAGCTAACTAAACAGATTTTAACTAACTTGCTAATTAATGATACCTGAAAGGTCCTGTTATTATTGTTTACTAGCAAATATGCCCGTGCATTGCAACGGGAGAAATAAAAGTTCACACACGCCCTAGCCGCTAAGCATGGCTCAAGACATACTCTATTTAACGACAAATATAAATGGTTCATAGATGAAGGAAAAAAATATTGTAACATAAAATTGCTCGATATTTTTATTAATTAAATGGTGGGGAGTCTGATACCTTTCCAACCAGATCAAACATGCTCGTGCGTTGCAACGAGAGAAATGGTCTATTCATCTAATTCCATTGCAAAATTACTAAATAATATAGTAATCATGTCACCAAATTAAAACAACTTGAGGGATCACTGTTATCATCATATACCAAAGAGTCATCTAGCATATTGTGTTGATGGGGGAAGCATTATTCTCGATCTTCAGGTAGCACTGGCAATGAATATGCAGGAAATACCGCATGAGGTAACCCTTGTGCCTTAATCTTTAGTTGATACTGAAGCCTGCGGGCTTCTGTTATATCATATGAAGAATCAAGACCACCGCTTTCGTAAGCAGCTACAACTCAGTTTTGGAATTCCATCGCACGTTCGTAGCTGCAATTAAAAGCAGTATTAAGTGCTTACACGAAGCATTTACAAGAAATCACATAATAACATAGTCAACAAATTGCATTCAGCTGTTGATGCCTGACCAGACCCACAAAACAAAAAAAAAAACTACGTTTTCAATCAAATAACCACTGCTAGCAAGTGCATATGTAATACATATATATAGGTATTTGGCACACTATCTGGTTTTCAATATTTCAATCCTGTGTCATGCTGATAGTATCCGCAAAAAATCAATACAGCAATCACTGATGAATATAGTACAGTGAGCATAACAATAGGAAAATTTTCCTAACACTCCTTAGCAAACAGTCATGAAGTGTTCGACAACAAACATGAGCATCTCATTGTTTTATAAAAAATGTTCTATTCGCTGCTTGCTAAATTTAGGAAAAATATTTATATTTGCAAATAAGCATGGAGTGTGATCAAAAAAGACAAAGCAATGAATGCCATATTATCTGTAACCATTTTTATGCTCTCCCTCGAGCTATTCTTACACCAATTTATGCAATTAGTAGAGATTTATTCTTGCACCTATTTCTACAATTAGTAGAGATCTATTCCTGCACCTATTTCTGGAATTTGTAGAGATATATTCTTGCACCTATTTCTGGAGTTTGCAGAGATCTATTCTTGCACCTATTTCTGTAGCTAGTAGAAAACTACATCCCTAGTTGGCGTCGGTCTAGTTTAGATTTACATTTTTAGGCTTATCAGGATAAGTTGGGGAAAAACCGCTATTTTGTTTCTCTTCTTATATAAGATAATCCTGACTCCTAAGTTCCTCTTCCACTTTTCAAAGTTTCAAACAACTACGTATTGCATTCATATATTCCACCCTCTAACCCCAACCAAAATAGTCGTGCACATCCTGATGTTAAAAACCGCTAGTTTTTGGATTCGGTAAGCGGATATTGGAAAATATCTGATTACACCCCTAGCTATACTCCATGTCAGTATCACAGCATGACAACTGCCGGTGCCGGTGCTGCCACAAAGCGCACACAAGGACTGCAAGAGAGATGCAACAAAGAGGTGATAGGATTACAAATGGTGCACACCTGTTTGCATATATTGTTTCCTTTCATACGATCAAAATTTGGAGTTTCAAAAGACACTGTATGGAAGAAGTCTCGCCACAACAACTGTTACAAGAACACAAGTGAAGCACTCATATAGTCATATGTCAAATTTTGCCTTCAGAAAAGAAAAGAAAAATGCAATTACAGACGAACTAACCTGGCCAGCCAATGAAACCAGTGGTTTTGTTTTTTTTTTTTACAGTCCTGTAGACATCCTGAATGCAATGGTAAAAATACCTCGACGTCTGGAATTAATGGATCTAAACAACACAAGAACGAGAGGAGTGGAAATCAAACACGTGCCTAGTGTTGAAACATGAACTTTTACCTATTTGGCTAACACCTAACACAAATTGTGATACATCTACGCTGGAAAATTAACAAAATATAAGGAACCTAAAGTAATTTGAAATTGAAGAGAAACCAATTGGAAATAACAAACAAAATTGCACGGTGAACATAGATAGTGAAGTAAGTGATATCATATCAATTTGTGAAGTAAATTTTTTTGCTCAAACTCACCACTTAGCAAGGCCAACCTCAGTCTCTGTGCCGTCTAAACTATGGAAAAAGTGACAGATTAACTCTGCAAGTAAACACAACATACAAAATTAGCATGTGGAATTTGGAGGCTCTCACCTGGCATCATCATTCCAAATTCTCCATAGCAGGGCTGGCGAAGAAGCATAGGGAAACTATTTACATTGCTCGTCTCAAGTCTATAAGACTATAACCAGGCATGTGATGCGCAGGTTGAGACGGCGGAACACCTCTTGGCAAGCCTTCTGGTGGAAAACTTCCTGGAATGGAGATGTGCTGTAGCATAACGTGTGATCTTGGTGATAAATTCTGAATAGCACCATCAGATAAAGGAGCACCAGGAGCTATACTTTGTGGACCTGGGTTTTCATTTTTGACAATCATGGAGAATAGACTCTTTGATGATGAGTCTTCTGAATGTTTCAAGTCTACAGAAAAAATACATGTTCAAGTTCAAAATCATCAAAAGAACATATAATCAAAAGAATCCTCTTTTCAGCAAACGGGCATATACAGTGAAGAGGGACATGTCCATAAATTACAAATATTACTTCTGGCACGACGATTTACCAAAATAATGATACCACTTGTTGAATCAAATGTCTAATATAAAGAAGTAAAATACAAACTAATGCAAAGAAGTGAGACAAGCATGTGACGTAATTTATGAAATAGGATTACCTTCGTCAAGAAACCAGCGAGCAAATCTGGATGATTCTGGTACAGACGAGACCATATTGTGATCTGTTTTCATCAATTCGCTCTGGAAAATGAACCAAAACTCTCAGCAGCTACCTCTTTTTATATATATAAAATTGAAATCAATAAATTAACACAGTGAAAAACAAATTGAGTTGTAAGTGGGTGCATTTTCCTGAAATGGTTGTAATTTCAGTGGATGACAGAGCTTTGATAAGCTTCCAAGTTCCAAGACAGCTCTAGTTAATCTTTCAATAGCCATAGCCCTGAAAATTTTGCATTATAGACTGAAAACATGAAAACAATTCAGTAAGTGACAATGGTCATCTCTCTGATCTCAAAAGAGGAGGCAACTGGATGCCACAGTTTTGCATGAGACGGGATGCCACACTTGCTGCAAAGGGGTGAAATGTATGTCAGATTTCTAAACATGTTTTGCAAATTTAGATTCAGGTTTGCAAGCCAAATCTGAAATCAACAGAATTATAAACATGATCCAAGCACTTCTTGCTGATATGGTGCCCTGTCCTAGTTGTAGCTATTTACACAAGAAAAGATGGTGAACCTGAACTCTATATTCTGTATTCAGTAACTTCACTCCAGGCTTTAAGAATCTGGAACACTTGCCCATTGGTTCTACGGGAAAAAAAGGAATGGTTGTGTCGCAAATACATGAAACTTGATACACGGCGAGATCGTCTACGCTTGCTCCGCTCATCGTCCTTATGCAGTATGCACGGCGAGATCGATTCAGAACACAAAAACAGAGCAGCGCGAGTAGGGGCAGAGATGGGGTCACTGGCGGGCACGAACCTGCGGGTCGGTGTCGGGGAAGATGAGCTGGAGCGCGTCGATCGGGTCGAACTCCAAGCTCAGCCGAGGTCGGCGATGGCGGTGGACGGCAGGCACCGGCCGCGCTTGGCGAGGTGCGGGTGGTGGTGGAGATTTGCCGCCGGCTTGGGCTAGAGGGTGGCCACCCTGTGGGACGAAGAAACCCTCTTCGAGCTGGTGGCCGTGCTCTCCCTCTTGGCGGCGATGCTGGTGGCCGAGCTTACCCGGTGGCGCTGACGAGAGGGGGGCGACGGAGGAGCGCTCGCTGGCGCGGCGGAGCACGCGGGGCGGCGTTGGCGGCACACGGTGAGAGAGAGAAAGAGAGGGCGGCGGAGGGAGAGTGGATGAGATGGCGGGGGCGATGGAGAGAGGGGGTGCGGCGGAGAGAGAGGGAGTGGGCGGCGGAGAGGGGGGTGCGGCGGCGGGGGCAGCGGGGGAGGGAGATGCGGTGGAGGGAGGAAGGGAGAGAGGGGGGACGAGGGAAGTTATTGCGATCCGCAATTACAGGATAGGCGGCCAGCGAGCAGATCGTGAGGCGTGTTCAGATCGGACGGCGATCGGACGGCTCAAAGCAAATTGCAACAAGCGAGATGAACGTACCAGATTGAAAGTTCGAACAACCACCACGTCCATTAGGTGCTTTATAATAGTAGAGATAGTACTGATTAAATAAAATACTACAAGAAGAGAAAAAATACTGGTAGTGCTAAGTTTTTACTCTAAACTGAGTATCATTGAACATGCCCACAGGAAAATGTTTTTAACTACTCATAGAGTTCGCCTTACACATTGACGTCATGTCTAAGTATGTTCGTGTCTTAGTGAGTGCGTGTTCTTTTCAGGCATGAGAACGAACGAGTTGAGTTAACCATCTGCCAGTTTACAGAGAGTGTGAGCTGAACTCCGACATTTCATCCATTTCGTTAATAGCCACAGCGACCAACCAACAAACCCATGGAACAAAAAGAAACACAAAACGGACTGAGAAATCGATGAAATAAATGAAGAAATCGATGGGAATCGATATATTAATATGACCGCTATGAATTTGGAGGGGGCTAGTAAGACACAACGCGCCCATCCAATCGTGCAGCGGCCGAAATATCTGTTGGCACGTTGCAAAGGGCGGCTCGTCCATGGACAAGATCGACAAGAGCACCCGTTCGTCTGAGCCTTCCCACCACAAAACGAAAGCTAAAGCACGCGAGATTACCATAAAAACGCAAGCTTTATTCATAAAAATAGAGCGATTTTTTTCTCAAAATAAATTAAAACCTGCAAGATTTCTGAAAATCAGAAGAAAGAAACAACCGCATACAAACGCAAGGGTTTGATAAGAAAACAAAACAGAGGGGGGTTTTGCCGGGCGTATCGCAAATGTGGCCAGATATTGTGGCTTGGAATTAAAAGAAGATGGATCTCCAAACAATCTTCTCCTGGCTCGTCGTCGATCTGGGCTCCAAGCGGCAGTCAGGGCGCCATTGAACGGCGCCTGCTGTTGACTCATAAGATAAGAGCCCGTAATAAACCATCGAATTCAACCTCGTTTCTACGCAAAGCAAAGTGTGACAGAGCAGCAAGACACCAGATTGGAACGCACATAAAAAGAAGGAAGAAACGCCTGAAGCAGATCAGATCTGATATTGGGGAAAAAATAATCAGAAATGGTAACGAGTGAAGGACGGCGAGAATGATGAACACCGGCAGCCGCCGGCAGAGATGGACGGGAGGACGGGTTTGGTTAGGGTTTCTAAATGCCCTTTGTTTTATAGCTGCCTGCCGGCACGAGTGACCTGTCATAGGGTGACACGTGTCCCAGAAATATGTTGAATGGCTTCTTTCTGGTCCTTGGGCCCTTGGCATCGGCCCGGGAGAGAAGTCGCCGTGGACAGGCCCATTCGATTTACTATTGAGGTTGTGTATAAATACTGAGTCCAACGATGAGTTCTGAAGCTTAATTAAGGCTAATCGCGATTAGCTCACTCCAACAACCCGTAATCCCTATCCGATCTTGGAGGCTGGGGAGGAAGGAAGGGCAGAGGCGACGGAGGCGCGGGAAGAGGAGCAGCGCGCCCACATGGGACGGGGACGCCGGCAAAAGGGAGCTGAGGAGGGAGTTGGGGAGGAAGCGGTCGGCGAGCAGCGACAAGGTCAGGAGCTGGACGTGGACCTGCCAGAGCTACGCATCGGTCAGCAACGGCTGCGAAACGAGCAGCTCCATCGCGCGATGCCTATGCGCCATCCCAAACCTCCTCCAACTCGAGGAGCCTCTAGGAGGAGGGCAAAATTGATTATTTGAATTTTGTAAAGGACCTCCTGGAAACAAGATAATCACAACAAGGTGTATGTGAAGATACTAATTTTGTTAAGATAGAGCAAAGTTTGTGTGATTTATAACACCATGCTTCTATTTTATCCGTTTCTTATTTATTTGGCATTGAAATACCGTCTCTTTTCTTTATTTTGCAGCAAGCTTTTGTATATGGATGATATTCTTCATTGCTAAGTGTCTGATCAACTACATTTGAAGTGAAGGACAATGTATAAACTAATTTTGGTGTATAATCCTTTATTGTTTATATGCTACTCGTGATTCATGTGCCATTTTTTAGCTTTGCAAATAGTGGTATTATATATTGCTTTGCACACATCATATATATATTAGTTTAATTAATCTATAGACGGGTTAGCTAACGCGCGGATGCGCGTTTGTACCGCTAGTTGTATTATAAGATGATTGGTACAACTTGGCTGTAAATAATCCGTACATTTTAGTCTAAAAATATTTATATAAATCTAAAAAATAATTATATTTTAAGAAAATATATTTGTAAATGAGAAAATAAATTATAAACATAAAGAAAGAAAGAAAGAAATGGACATGTAAATGTAAATGTGTGTGTGTATAAGTTTGCCATATGAACTGTTTGAACTGGACCGAACCAAATCAAACCGCAGCCACCATATCAATTGAATCGGGCCAACCCGAGAAGTCGAGGCGCTGGCCCAAATTTGATTCGTTGGACCGAATTTGCCTACCCGACACGGTGAACAATACGAGCCCACCTAATACACCGTGCTCCTCAATAACTTAAATAGCTCTGCTTTTATGTAATTCTGCTGCCGACTTGCCGTTGAATAAAATAACCTGCTATATTGCTCCCTATGTCACATATGCCAACTTACTTTGAATTTGCAGATATGAACTTATATTCTTATCCCCTTTTTTGTTACTAGCCGAGATATTGTGCTTTGGTACGACAAAATAAAGATTAGATGCCATCTTATATCATGTAGTGTGGTTTATGTTTAACACATGCTTTTATCTTCATGCTATGTTCCACTGTGTCCTAGGCTCCATCTATTTTTATTCTTGGGAAGATTGCAAAAACCTATTTGCAATATGGAGGTTTTCATATATCCATTTGTAAAAAATTTATTCTAGACAAACACCCAAAAATTTTATTTGCTTTCATAGACCTGCTTGGGAGCCACTTTACAGTTAATTGTTCAATTTCGACTCGTTGGCTAGGCTAATCGGCTCGTTGGCTCGGCACACTTTTGGCTGACACTCGTAGGATTTTTGCGGTGTCGCGCAGTCCATAGGCCTAACTAATCGGACTGGTTTCTCAAAAAAAAAACTAATCGTACTGGTCGTGCGGCTCTAACACGTCGCCGACATTCAACACTTGACGGAGACAAGAGATGGAGACGGCGCAGGACTTGGTCAACGGGTTGGCTCGGTTTGATTCGGTTTGGGCCCGTTGGTTCGGTTACTGTATGAACCGGGCCAACTGGCCTCGGCCTCGTTTAGGTTTGGTTCGCACAGTGAACCGAACCGAACCGGGCCAGCTCCCTTTTTTAAAGTATATATGTATAACTTCGTATAATGTATGCTATACGAAGTTATTACGGAGCAAACCATAGGATGAAACATATATAGAAATACATATATTCAATTAAAAAATATACTACGGTTGTGAACTGAATCAGACTGCTACTATGCGAATCGAACCGAGCCAAACTCATAGCCGAGGTGTCGACCCAGATTCGGTTCGGTGAACCGAACCGTACCGACACGTCTTGTGAACAGAAAGGACCAATTCGGTTTGGTCAGCACTCAGCATTAGACGGCTCTTCGCGGTCTCACGCTGCTTCGAATTCGAAAGCTTACCTTGGTCCCGCGAAGCGCCGCGTTCATCTCCGGAAGCCTCCTCGTTCTTCCTTGTGATGGATCTGCCCGCTCTCTAGTCTCTCCTCTTCTCCGGACCAACGGCACCACAACCTCTCTCCTCGTGGCCGGCATCACCGACCTTTCCCTCCTCTCTGGCTTGCGAGCTCTTCTGAGCTGGACTGAGCTTTGGCCGAGCGTAAGCCGAGCCTCTGTCCCGGCTCGTGAGTGAGCCCGGCTCGTTTCCTCCCTACGCGCTGCAGCTTCTCCTCGTCCCGTTGCGCATCGGCATATGGCCGCCGCCGCCTCCCCTTGTTCCATCCCGGTGGGTGCATGACCGCCGCCGCCGCCTCCAGCTACAAGGTGGCGATCTCCGATGCCTCCCTACCTCTACACCCTCCTCAGGCTCCGTTTGCTCCTAAGCCACCCCCTGCTCCGCCGCCTCCACTCCTCCAGCCCCAATGCCAGCCCGCCGTCGCAGCAACCGCAGCCAACCCGGCTGCAAGCCGCGGAGCTCTGGATCGCCAAGGCGCTCGCGTCCACGGCCTTCCTCCGGCCGCGCCACCTGCCGGCCTTCCGCTGCCTCGCACCGTCCCCGCTCGTAGCCGCCGAGGCTCTCCTCCTCGCGCCGTGCGCCTCCTCCGTGCTCCACCTCTTCGCTTCCCTGCACTCCTCCCCGCTCTCCATACCCCTGTCCGCTCAATCCTATCGTCACGTCATCCGGGTGTTGTGCCAGATCCGCCGCCATGCCGACGGCCTCCAACTGTTTGACCAAATGACAAACCAGTACGGGTACCTTCCGGACGAGCGTTTTCTGTCATTCTTGGCCGGCTCGTGTGCCAATGCCGGCCTTCTTGATGCTTCCGCTACATTGCTCTCAAAGGCACCACAGTTTGATTGCCGCATTGAAGCGCATGCATATAACAAGCTTATGAGCTCATTCATTGGCCGTGGCCAGGTGCAGGATGCTGTGGAGTTGTTTGAGCGCTGGCTCCATGGGGGAGTATATTCTCCGGATGTTTGGAGCTTTTAATACTGTCATGAAAGGGGTGTGTCTGGTTGGGGATGTCCGGAAGGCGCTTGAATTGTTTGAAAGGATGGATGAGTTTGGGTGCTCACCAGATACAGTCACACACAACATTCTTGTAGATGGGCTATGCAGGGTAAAGGAGGTGAATCGTGGTCATGAGCTATTGAGGCGGCTCGAAAGGGATGGTCTTTGCATGCCCAATGTAGTGACATACACCTCGGTGATATCAGGGTATTGTAAATCTGGCAGGATGGTGGATGCAATAGTAGTAAAACCAGTCAAATTTTGTTGAAAAAAATTGTCAAAAATACGTTCGTTATTGTAAATTGGACAACATATTATTGTAAATTTTATTAACACATTATTGTAAAGTTCATTATTCTAAATTTACTCTAATTTGAACTAAGCAACATCCTAGTAAAGACATTCCTTGTGCGTTATAGTAAACGTTAGTTCCCAACTATGGTAAACTATTTTACATGAATTTTTTTTACTCCGACAAATAGGTTTTACTATTTTTTTTGTATTATAGTAAAGTGAAGTAACAATTATAGTAAACCAAAATTTATTTGGTAAGACCAGTCTAGTTTTGTTGAAAAAAATGTAAACAATATGTTGTTATTGTAAATTGGACAATAAATTATTGTAAATTTTATTAGCACATTACTATAAAGTTGATTATTATGAATTTACTATAATTTCAATTAAGCAACATTCTAATAAATACATTACTTGTGAGTTATAGTAAACATTGCTTCTCAACTATAGTAAACATTTTACAGGAAATATTTTTTACTCTGAAAATAGGTTTTACTATTTTTTTGTATTATAGTAAACTGAAGTAACAATTATAGTAAACAGAAATTTATTTGGCAAGACCGGTCTAGTTTTGTTAGAAAAAATGTAAACAACACGTATGTGAAATGGACATGGGCAATTCGAAGTGGGCAATGTTGTGTACATTCATCCATCAGAGCTCGCAATCAACGGGAAAACTAGAAATAAGAAGAGAAATTCACGTAATTAATGCCCCATATGCTTGCACCAGTGAAGTAATCTGACCAGTTTTTTTTATCGGCGTTTACTATAATTTGAGTGCAGATTTACTATAATGTATACGTAAGTTTACTATAATTTTTCTGACGGAACCTGTGCACGTGGGGAGGGTGGGAGGCGCCTCTGGGGAGGAGGGTGCGCACGTGGGAGCGTGGGAAGCGTATTTTTTGGAGGAGGGCGGTGGAAGGACACGTGGCAGGCTCTAAATATGGGAGTACTTTAGCTAAAGGGAATAATCTAGGGGAAAAGTAGAAATAAGAAGAGAAATTCGCGTAATTAAAGCACCATGTGCTTGCATTTAGGGGAGCAATCTGACCAATTTTTTTCTCAGCGTTTACTATAATTTGAGTGCAAGTTTACAATAACGTATATACAAGTTTACGATAAAATAGCTATAAACTTTACTAGGATCCTAGCCTAAATTTACAATAGGAAACTAATAAACTTTAGAATAATATGCTAATAAACTTGTCTTTCGACAACACGCTACCATTTTGTTTTGTGAAAACAAAAAAACTTCCTCAAGCACCGATCTATTGACATTCTTGTTGTTATGAACCTTCAATCTTATATATTAATGTGTTCGAACGAGGTTTACTGTAATGGATTCTTATGTTTACGATAAAAGTATCATCCCTTTACAAAAAATCTAGGAATGATTACTATAAAGTAGCATTATATAGTTGACATTTTCATTGGTTACCCATCATCATACCATCATGTTTCATCACATTTGTTTAAATGAGCACATGCACTTAATACACAAAAAGATCTTTTTAGACATGATCACATACATGTTTGTGATAAAAAAGAACACATCCCGAAAACCAAAAAAAACATGAACAAAAAGAAGCATTTAATGGTAGGATTCCTCTTGCATATTTTCCTCTTCACTCTAAGCTGTGCTGCTTCAAACAGGCCACAAACCATGGAAGAAAGTTGATGGAAGGCATATTTGATTGGATGAAGCAACTTAGTCCGGGTTTAATATAGTTCTATGATTGAATTAACCTAGTTTTAGAAGGGCCTGGGCATAGCTATGGTGCATGAAAGAACAAATACCAAACATTTGTATATACTCACAAAATTTGATAACATTTAATTATGCATGTTAAAACATGATGTTATGTTAATGAAACGTGATGAAACATATTGGCCAGTAGTGTTAGAACATGTTAAAAAAGTTTGGAACATATCAAAAGAACTTATGAAACATGAGAACATTAACAATCTTGAAATATGATAAGACATGAACACTGTGTTGAAACATGTCAACAAAACTATTAGAACATGCGAAAAAACTACTGAACACAACATGTTTCATGGTAATTCACCAATCACATACAAAACAAGGTATTTCACATGATAAAAATGATGTTTCAGCAATCAAACCCTAATGGTTCCATACATGAAAAATGACGACGCACGTCATCTTGACTATCATTTTTCAAATTCGGCGAGCTCCCTGTCATGCTCGCCAAATCCGGCCACCTACCTTGTTGGGGAGGATGTACCATGCGCGCCTGCACACACACACACACACACACACACACACACACACACACACACACACACACACACACACACACACACACACACACACACACACACACACACACACACACACACACACACACACACACACACACACACACACACACACACACACACACACACACACACACACACACACACACACACACACACACACACACACACACACACACACACACACACACACACACACACACACACACACACACACACACACACACACACACACACACACACACACACACACACACACACACACACACACACACACACACAACGAAAAATCTAGGAATGGTTACGATAAAAGTAGCATTATATAGCTAACATTTTCATTGGTTTACCCATCATCATACCAGCATGTTTCATCACATGTGTTTACATGAGCACATGCACTTAATACATAAAAAAGATCTTCTAGACATGATCACATACATGTTTGTGATAAAAAAGAACACATCCCGAAAACCAAAAAAAATAAACAAAAAGAAGATCTCATCATTCAATGGTAGGCTTCCTCTTGCATATTTCCCTCTCCCTCTGAGCCGCTGCTTCAAACTGGTCACAAACTTTGGAAGGAAGGTGATGGAAGGCATATTTGATTGGATGAAGCACCTACATGTAACCATAATGTTGCCTCTAGGATAGAGTATTTTCTTGCAGAATGAAGAAAATGTTTGAAACACAAAATATGAAAAAGTAGGGCTAGTACATATGTACTAACGACAATATTTACTATAATAAAAAAACCATTTATCAGGAAAAAACACAAAACCAGAAAATGGAATATGGACCCTTTTACTATATATCTTCTAACATTAACCTTCGCGGTAAACATAAAAAACAGACAATTTACAATAATAAGACATGACTGTTTAGCACATACTAGTGAACAAACCAAATTTATATATAAGAGATTACGGTAAACATGTCTAGGCTGTTATGGTAAACAAACATATGCGATTACGGTAAACGGCCCGAGCACATTCCGGAGAATGAGATGTTTGTGCAGGCTTGCACAAAATTAATAACACATTATACCATGCTTCAAATTATAGTAAAGCATTTGAGCAATCTACGGTAAATGTTGCTTATAAACTATAGTAAATCGAATTTTAGATTTTCTACGACTTGGACACATTATGAACAAAACAAATTTCACCGTATGTTAGATCATAGAAAACTCTTAGTAAGCTATAGTAAATGTTGCTTCCTAATTATAGTAATTGTCGGATTATAGTAAAGGTTTCGGCGGAAGGTTGAGTATTCTCTAAATAAACAGTATATTTCAGCACATATATATAGTTGTTAGCTCATACTCCTACTACAATGCAATACCAAACCAATTTATAGTCATATGAAAAATGCTAATACAATTTTTGATGCCACAACAAAATGCATGGAGTGATTGTTGAGCAAGGATCTGAAACGTGAAATTTGGGTTGATTTTTGGCACCAATTAACATGTTCATTTTTTTGTAAAATCTGAACAGGGGCAAAGAGTTACAGCAACAGCAACAGAGCAGGCACTCGGTTTAATAAGAAGAGATCCCGAATGACGTCGCGAGCCCAGCCACCCAAGTAGTCGGCGAGCATGGAGGCGGTAGAGGGTTGGGCAGGCAATGCAGCGGCCGCATCGCGCTGGCGATCGACGGCGTCGAGGCCGGCGGAGGGCAAGCGGTCCTTTGAAGACGCGGACCTGGGCGTCGAGATGGGCGAGGCGGTGGGAGCAGGAAGGGGAAGGAGCGGGGGCGGGGGCTGAGCGGGCGCTCTCCTCCTCCGCCAGTGCGGTGGCCGCCGCCCCGGCGCCCCCCCGGCCCGCCCTAGAAGGGCGCCGCGGACGCGCTTGCCGAGGATGAAGGGGGCGGCTGTGTGGAGGCGTCGTCGTGGCCACGGGGAGGCACCGCCTGGAGGCCGTGGGGAGGAGGCGCCGTCTGGAGGGGAGGCGTGGAGGCGCTGGATTTGGTGGGAGAGAAGGGGAAGGGATTGGGAAGAATCGAAACGAGAGGGGGGAGGGAGAGAGCGCGGGGGTGGACGGGGAAGGACACGTGTTGATCTGTGAATGTAGGAGTACTTTAGTTATAGTACTCCTAGGAGTACTTTAGCTCCACTCTATATA
>SPJY01005961.1:1000699-1030418 GCA_005191435.1 Raddia distichophylla
ACCGGGTAAAACGAACCAACGGGCCGGGTCCCCAGCCTAGGTTCGGTTCAGGGCTAGAACCGAACGAACTGGGCCGGCCCGGGTTCATTTGGCACATGTGGGTTCGGTCGGCCCGGTTTTCGTGTAATATGTTAAAAAATAGAAAAAATTAAAAAATCCAGAAATATGAACCATAATTAATGTAAATAATTAAAAATTTTCAAATATATATATGAAGAAATATTTAAAATGAATTGTAGAGCTTTTTTATTAATGTGCCTCGTTAAAAACTTTACCAAGTAAAAACTCAATTTGAGAAAATCTTGGTAAAGAAAAAAGAGTACAGCCTAAAGCTCTACAATACAAACATAAAAAATTTCGAGGCCTTCTTCAATCTTCATCAAGTTCTAAGCTCCGAATGCAGCCGCCAACTCTTGATTTTGTCTCTCAGCGACGATGTTTTACTGTCGTCTTTGGCTAATGCCCAATCCTTTTTGCTCAGGAGTATTTCAATCATGTCACTATGGAGAGAAGTCCGTCTCACCTCCAGTATTCTCGCAGCGAGGTTAAAAGCGGGCTCGGAAGAAACTGTAAAGACCGGAATAGTTAACACATCCCGTGCTAGTATGGATAGCACCGGATATGTTCCACTATGCTGCTGCCACCATTGAAGAATATTGAATTATTCTTCTTAAAAGTCGATGACGTCCTTTACTAGATAGGAGGCAAGCTCGCCAACAGCTCCGCGTGATCCTTATGTAGTCGGGCGAGTTGCATTGCCCGAAGAACTTGAAGTGTGCTTGTCCGTGATAGTCTTCCAAACGGACATCTTTCTTTCCGTCTGTTGAACCGGTGATGGTCGTGGTGGACGAACTCCTGCATTTTTTCTTCGTATTTTCTATACAAATCATTAAGTTTACTTCTAACTTCTTGAAAATAATTTTAAATAATCTATTCCAGTAGCAACACAAAGTTGTGTTAGAGCATTAGTTCATTCAGAAAGTTTAGCTCTAGGGTCTAAAAGAAAAGCAAAACAATATAATAATAGAACGTCTCTCTAGTGTTTTAAATATTTAGCTTTCATATGGCTAACTGCATCAAATAAAATAGAAAAAATTTATCAATTATTTCAAATTTTTGAACAACATTCATAATGCAATCAGCAATATTCTCGTCGATGTGATTAACATCAATAAGGCGAAGAGCAATTATTCTTTTTTCTATTTGCCAGTTTTGGTTAACATAATGAACAACAACACTTAAATAATCTCCTCTAGCATTACCAACCCAGATGTCCGATGTTAACGAAACAGAAAATGTGCAGGTTTTAAATTGTTCTTTTAACTTTAACTTATTGGCGGTATACAATTTTTTCAAATCTCTGCTCGTTGTTTAACAAGAAACACTACTAAATCTAGAATTATGAGCAGTTTTAATATATTCTTCGAAAGCAGAAAAATCACCAAAACCTAAAGGTAAATCTTCAGAAGCAATTAATCGACACAACGCCTCCCTAGCTACCTCGGGATTATACTTCCAATTACTTACCGAACCATCATAGTTACAGCTCAACTGTTGCTGTCTCATTTGAACACCTTTCTTTTTCTGACATGCCGCAGCGTGCCTCTTCCGATGTCCCGTTCCCGAGCCCGTCGCCACCGATAACTCCTGTCCACAAATTTTACATTTAGCCCCATACATCATTAGCCTTCCGTCCAAAAGGTGCTTCAACTCATCATTGTCGTTCCACACATCCGACCGGTTCAGTCGAGACCGCTTCGATCCGATGGTATTGGAGCCAAAACCACAAGTTGAACCCGATCCGAAACCATAGGGATGATCCTCGGTTCCGGTAGTTTCCGTTTCTTGAACCGGTTCCAGTAGACTTTGGCCGATTGGTTTGTAGTCATCCGGTGTTAATCTGAACTGGCTAAAGTGAAATTCGTCGTACAGAGAACGACCATCAATTAACCATTTTCGAGAAGCTGTATACACATGAAATAACAACAATTAAATTAGTATCACAATACACAAATCAAATATATAGCAAACAACCTCACTGTATCACACTACCAAATATGAAAGTTGCAAATATTTTTCTAAAATATTTCTAACTTCTAACTTTGCCCAAATTTTGCAATTAGCAATGCTTTTTGAGCTCAGAAATTGCAAATAAGCAATGTACAGAAGAGACTCAAGAGAGAACTGGTTGGAAGTGTGCCAGGCTGATGAGGGTTGGGCACCCTATTTATAGGAAAAAATTGAGATTTTTTGGATTATTTTACTATTTTTTATGAATTTTTAAATGTCCAAACGGCTATAAACAACTATATTGTAACGGTATAAAAAAGCGAACCAAACGAATCGGCCCGCCCGGTTCGCTGCCATGAGTCAAGCCGTGACGTTGCCACGCCGGGCGCTGGGCGGGAAATAGCCCGGGAACTGCAGCGGGCGGGCACGTGGCCAAGCCCCGTTGGCCGGGGCGGGCGACCGGCCAGCGCGTGGGGGATAGCGGGGGCCCGTGTGGCGCAGTGGCGCTGACGCCCAGGCCAAGCCGCACAGGCGAACTGGCGCGTGGGCCCGAGTGGCGGCAGGCGCGCCGCACGTGGCTCGGCGACAGGCAAGCGCATCGGGGTGCGGGACAGGCAGATAGCCGGGAGCGAGCGGGAGCGGGAGGGGATTTGATTTTCAAATTTCACCTACTACAGTAGAACGGGCCTAACGGGCCGAACCGAGCCGGTTCGGTTCACATAGTTACAAATCGGGCCATTACTATGCGAACCGAACCGTGCCGGCCCGACGGGCCGCATACCAGGCCCAGGCACGGTTTGCTCCCCCGAACCGAGGCGGCCCGATGCACAGTAGCGGGCCGCCTAATTCGGCCCAGTTGGTTCGGCCCATATGGCCAGCTCTACTACCGTGACAACTGTCGTCTCCTCTTTAGCATCATATTCACTCCTATATGTCCTTATACATTTCAGCTTAGGCCTTGTACATTTCAGCTTAGTGTAGCGAAGCATTCCAGTAAAATTTGAGAGTGTTTAAAGAGAGGTTTAAATATTATTAAAAAATAATTAAAAATAGTTTTTGAATCTTTAAGAGGAGCCCCAAAAACCTGAGAAAAATCTTTACAAATTATTACACCAAATAGGCTATATAAAAAGATAAATTTTACTGAAATGCTATGCTATGGTACACTAAGCTGAAATATACACGGCCTTAGTGTAGCGTAGCATTTCAGAAATATTTATCTTTTTATATAACATATTTGGTGTAATAATTTGTAATGACTTTTCTCATATTTTTAGTAGTTCTCTTAAAGATCTTAAAACTACTTTAAAATTATTTTTTTCAATATTTAAATCTCTCTTAAATACTCTCAAATTTTGCTGAAACGCTACACTATGCTACGATAAGCTGAAACGTACGAGGCCAATATAGGTAATGTGGTTGTCTATAATGCTGGTCGCATACTCGTTGCATATCCATATATATATAGGCATTTCTGCACGCATTTTTTCCAGCTGCATTCCCGCGCTTTTAGTTGCACGCCCCGCAAGCTCCACCTTTTCCGCCAATTCTCCCGGTCTCCCGGCCGCTACTAGGCCTTATTCTTTTCGGCTTAAAATTGAGTTTAGTTTTTATTGTATCAAAATTTGTAATTTTTATATAGTCTATACGTTGTAATAATTTGTAACAATTTTTTCAAGACTTTTAGTGTTCATATCAAGATCTTAAAACCATTGTTTATTATTTTTTTCAGCCTCTTTAGACCCATTTTCGATTACTCTCAAGTTTTGCTGCAGTAAAACTCATGAAAGTGCATCTAGGCCCAAAGTAATTTTGATGATTTATGATTAACAATTATAAAGCTAATATTTTTAATGAAAAAATGTACACAGGTGTTATACAGATTAAATTCATGAAGTACATGTTTAAATGTGATGGTGTACCCCTCAAACGTGGATATGTTGCAAGAAGACATCAAGACTAGTAATTATTTGTAAATCTTTATTTATTGAGCCATAGAAATATCGTACTATGAAGAGGGATGATACGGAGAAGCATATAAAGGTTCCTATGTGCTCAAAATAAGTATCTCGAAATTCGTGTGAGTTTTCCACTCAAAATACATTTTATACAAAACCTACACCATCAGAACATCCGACGTGGGTCGGAACATCCGATGGTAAACTCAATCTGCCTATTTCCAGCGCTACCCAGTGAGCAGTCCATCGGAACATCCGACGCAAGTCGGAACATCCGATGGCTGTCGGAACATCCGACGTGGGTCGAAACATCCGATGCGGGATCTTCTGCAGCAACGGCTATTTTTCGAGAATCCCTATTTAAGGCCTCCTCTAATACCTGCCAAAAGGTTACACACTCTGATTTGAACCAAATACTTCTTCTTCATTATCTCTCAAGAACACTAGCCTTTCTCTCTTGTTCATCTTGTGAGATCTAGATCTAGAGAGATCAAGGTAACCAAAGTGCTCCACGAATTAGAGATATCTGATTCTTGAGCACTTAGCGATTCCTAATTTCTTCGTCGCATTTCTTATTCTTGGAGGCTTGAAGGGCTCCTAGACGCCTAGGTGTCGCCGGCGAGCCGTCAAGCTTTGTGTAGTGAGCCTCTGGAGTTTGTAATGGTGTGATTCCGCCTCCGCAAGGAAAAGAATTCATCTAGTGAACGCCGGTGAGTGCTGTGTGCATCGCCGGGAGGGGATTAGGGTCTTGGTGATCCGGGCTTTGTGTCTTCCCTAACACTGAGTATGATCTCTCTTCAAAGATCCGAACATCGGTAAACAAAAATCGCCGTGTTCTTTGTCTTGATCTTAAGTATTTGTTTTACTATTGATTTTGTGACTTGTTTTGAATATTATTGAATAGATCTAAACTTTGTTTTGCGAGAAGTCAATTTTTACTGCAAGTTTTCATCAATTTCATAACACCCAGGATCGGAACATCCGACGTACGTCGAAACATCCGACCCTGATAAGAACATCCGATGCTAGGGTCTCTGGACCAGATAGGAACATCCGGCCTACATCGGAACATCTGAAGTGCTGGTTACTGTTTGAGTTTATATTTTCCGCAATTTTGTTTTATTCGCCTATTCACCCCTCTCTAGGCGGCATATCGATCCTTTTAATTGGTATCAGATCCTAACCTCTTATTTTGAGCTTAACAGTTTGGAGAATTATGCCGAACAACGACAAAGACGATACGGAGATTGGGACTCCAAGTGAAGGCAACAGAAGAGCTGCTATTCCTTATGTTCATCCTGATACAACATCTTCATCTTATTTCTCTGTTCCTACTGGACGTGCTCCTCACTTTGATGGTACATATTATCCACAATGGAGGCATAAGATGAAGATGTATCTAATGTCTATTCATCCTTATATTTGGAGAATTATAAAAACAGGTTTCAAGCCCAAGGAATCGGAGAATCTTACCGTTGATGAGGAATGGGACTCCTTCCGCAACTATCAAGCCGTCAAAGTTTTATTTGGTGCATTGAGCCCAGGTGAGTTTAATCGGGTGTACGGATTTGAAGAAGTCAAGATAATTTAGGATACCCTCAGGGTTGTTTATGAAGGCACATCAAGTGTGAGGGAGATCAAGATAGAGCTCATCAATGGCAAGTTAGAAAGATTTATTCTAGGAGAAGGAGAAGACTACAAAACAATGTTTGATCGGCTCATGGCTTTGGTGAATGAGGTCAAGGGACTTGGATGCAAGTCTCTCACTGATCATGAGATGGTCAAGATACTACTCCGGGCTATCACTCCAACCAATCGTCATTTGGTTCAAATGATCCGAGATAGAGACAACTATCACACAATCACTCCACATGAAGTATTTGGATGAATTCTTAGTGATGTTGATGGACCGAGAGGCGTTGGACATTAAAGAAATGGCTCAATCTAGCAAGAAAAAGAGCTAGTTTTAAAGGGGAGCAAAGTGTCAAAGGCAAAAGATGATAGCTCAAGTAGTGATGAAGAAGATGGGTAAATAAATATGGAAGAGATTGCATTCTTTGTGAGGAGTTTCAATAAATTTCTCAAAAGAATGGTTATAATAACAAAAACAAGAAGGATTCCGAAAAATCCAAATCTTCAAAGAGCTCAAGGAGAAAATGTTATGAATGTGCAGAAACCGGATACTTCATTGCCGATTGCCCACACAAGAAGAAGAAGGAAAAGAAAGAAAAGAAAAAAGAAAAGGGTTACAAGAAGGACAAGGAGAAGAACAAAAGAAATAAGAAGAGTTCTAGAGGTGAAGCTCACATTGGTGAGGAGCGGAAATCCGATTCCGACTCCGAGTCCGATGATGAGAGCATTGCATGCATTGGAATGGATATTCCAAAACCGACCTCATCACTATTTGGTGAATTGACGGATGATGATTATGATACATCAATGTGCTTCATGGCTAAGGGCCCTAAGATATCAACAAAACCTTCTAAATCGCTAGTCAATTCTTATACTAATGATAGTGATGAGGATGGTATGAGTCATGCTAGCTTGGTCAAGATGATGAGAAAGTTTGATATTGGTAAGTTGACCGAGCTCACGGAGAGGATTGAGCAACAAGGGGACCTTTTTGAGAAAGGAGAAGATTTACTCATCCTTGAAAAGAAGAGAAACCTCCAACTTGAGAAGAAACTTGCATTGGAAAAGAAGAGAGTTGAGGCGATGACCAAATAACTCTCTGAGGTCAAATCCAAAGCAAGCACTCTTGATATCAACAATGACTCACTTAAAGAAGAACTCATTTGTGCGAAGGAAGCACAGAAGACTCTTAAAGTGAAATTTAATGATCTTTTGAAGAGCACCTCTAATCTTCCTAATGCAAACTTGTGACTTATCTCCCTCCACGAGCAACGGTTGTGTAAGATGCTTCAATGTTGATGTGAATGCTTGTGTAACAAATTTTGCCACTTTAAAAGACCTTGCTTGTGAGAATGAAAAGTTAAAGGGTCTACTTGAGGTTGGTATTTAAAAATCTTACAAGTCGAGTAAGGGGCTTGATGAGATCCTAGACAAGAGAAGAGGAAACTTCAAAAAGACCGGACTTGGCTATGTTCCACCTAAGAGTAAGAAGGCGCATATTGTGGTGACTTCGGTCACTAAACCAATTCACTTTGTGAGTGAGCAATGCTCAAAGGCTCAAAGCGTCTTCGATCACTCCACTTTCAATGCATCTTACATTCTTAGAAAGAATAATTTTTGGTAAAGTGCTTTCATATCATATTGGACCAAAGCGTAACAATGCACTTTTGGTGAGATCCATTTGAATCCCAAAGGCTCTTATGAGTAATCTCAAAGGACCCAATCAAATTTGGATATCTAAGACCAAAACTTAAACTTTGTAGAAATATCTCTCCGGTGGCCCTAGTTGGGTGCTTGATAGCGGATGCACTCATCATATGACCGAAGAAAATGCAATGTTCTCTTAAATTAATTGTTACAATCAACCAAGTGAGAACATTACTTTTGAAGATGAGAGTAAAGGTGATGTACTTGGTCTTGATAAGATTGTTATTTCCGAAGATCTTTTTCTCGCAAATGTTTTACTTCTGGATTCATTGAAATACAATCTATTATCGGTACAATAATTTTGTGCAACCGGTTACGATTGTATTTTCTCTTCTGATTGTGTGAATATCGTTCGAAGGAGTGATGATTTAATAGCCTTTAAGGGTCATCGAAAGGGAAAGCTCTATCGTGTTGACTTCTTCACGGATTGGCCTAACCCTGAGATATGCCTAATAGCTAAATCCAACATGGGTTGGCTTTGGCATCGCCGACTAGCCCATGTTGGTATGAGAAACTTTCACAAACTCTCGAAAGGCAATCACATTATTAGACTAACAAATATGAAGTTTGAGAAAGACAGGCCTTTTAGCGCATGTCAAGTGAAAAAATCAGTTGGAGCACCTCATCATTCAAATAATGTAATGAAAACAAGAAGACCTCTACAATTGCTATATATGGTTCTCTTTAGACCGATTGCATATATAAGTATAGGATGTAACAAATACGGTCTTATTATTGTTGATGATTTTTCATACTTCATGTGGATATTCTTTTTGCATGATAAGTCAGAAGTAAAAGGAATACTAAAGAAGTTCATGAGAAGTGCTCAAAATGAATATAAAGTGAAGATCAAGAAGATACGAAGTGATAATCGCAAGGAATTTAAGAATATTGATGTTGAAGAATATCTCGATGAGGAAGGCGCCAAGCATAAATTCTCGGCTCCTTACTCCCCTAACAAAACGGAGTCGTCGAGAGGAAGAATCGAACCCTCATCGAAATGGCAAGAACCATGTTAAATGAGTATAAGGTGTCGGACATATATTGGACGGAAGCCATAAACACCGCATGTCATGCCATCAACCGATTCTATCTGCATAAATTACTGAAGAAAACTTCATATAAGCTCCTTACCGGTAATAAGCCAAATATTACTTACTTTAGAGTCTTTGGCAGTAAGTGTTATATTCTGAATAAAAAATCTAGAAACTCTAAATTTGCTCCAAAGGTTGATGAAGGTTTCTTACTTGGTTATGGATCAAATGTTTACACCTATCGGGTTTTCAACAATACCACCAGTGTGGTTGAATCTCGCGTGACGTAACATTTAATGAGACTAACGGCTCTCAAGTAGAGCAAGTTGATCAAGATGTGCTAGATAAGGAAGAACCACCGTGTAAGGCTATCAAGAAAATGGTCATCGGTGATGTCAAGCCACAAGAAGGTGTTGAAGACAATGATCCGTCATCTTCATCAACTCAAGCCGAACCTCCAACAACTATCCAGTAAGATGAAAAAGATAAATATAAAGAGAAGTCAAGCAAAAATGATGATGAAGATCCTACACCAACAAATGCACATCCACGAGTACGTCCAAGTGTTTAACGAGATCATCCCGTCGAAATCATCATCGGTGACATAAACAAGGGAGTAACTACTAGATCTCGTCTTTCAAATTTTTATACATTTTACTCGTTTGTCTTCACTCTTAAGCCACTCAATATAGATCAAGCTAAAAGCTATAAATACTTCCGATTGGATTATTGCCATACAAGAAGAGTTAAATAACTTCACTAGGAATGAAGTGTAGAAATTGGTAGAAAGACCGAAACAAAATATCATCGGTATAAAATGGGTCTTCCGCGATAAATAAGATGAACATGGCATAGTAACAAGTAACAAAGCACGGCTGGTTGCACAAGGCTTCACGCAAATCGAAGGTTTGGATTGTGGTGAGACTTACGCTCCTGTAGCAAGAGTAGATGCTATTAGAATCTTAATTGCTTTTGCTACTCACCATGGTTTTAAGTTGTGCAAATGGATGTCAAGAGCGCTTTTCTTAATGGTCCACTTTTCGAGTTTGTCTACGTTGAGCAACCACCGGGTTTCGAAGATCCAAAATTTTCAAATCACGTCTACAAACTCAATAAGGCGCTCTGTGGATATTATAGTTGTCTTTCAAGTTTATTTTGATGATATTATATTTGATCTACTAATGAGTGTTTTGCGAGGAATTTAGGAGTTTGATGACTAAACGCTTTGAGATGTCAATGATGGGAGAACTCAAGTTCTTCCTTGGACTACAAGTGAAACAAATGAAGGAAGGAACTTTCATTAGTCAATCAAAGTACATGAAAGATATGCTTAAGAAGTTTGAAATGAGTGACGCCAAGCCAATCAAAACTCCTATGCTAACAAATGGTTATCTTGATTTAAATGTAAATGGTAAGGACTTTGATCAAAAGGTATATCGTTCTATCATTGGCTTTTTCCTTTACCTTTGTGCATCTAGGCCTGATATTATGCTTAGTGTGTGTATATGTGCAAGATTGCAAACTGCACCCAAGGATTGTCACTTAGTGGCAGTCAAGAGAATCTTGAGATATTTGATACACACTCCCAATTTTATTCTTTGTTATCCTAAAGGGTCAAATTTTGACCTAATCGGCTATTCGGGTGCGGATTATGCCGGTTGTAAAGTGGATAGGAAAAGTATCTCCGGTACTTGCCAATTCCTTGGAAGGTCGCTCGTTTCGTGAGCGTCCAAGAAACAACATTCTGTTGCCCTATCCACAGCCCAAGCTGAATATATTGCTGTGGGACATTGTTGTGTCCAACTAATTTGGATGGGACAAACCTTGAGAGATTATGGGCTCAACCTCAACCACATCCCACTTTTCTGTGACAATGAGAGCGCCATAAATTAGCCAACAATCCCATTCAACACTCCCGAACGAAACATATCGATATTCTCCACCACTTCCTAAGAGACCATTCAATCAAAGGTGATATTGATATTATCCATGTGAGAACTGAAAATCAACTAGTCAATATTTTTACCAAACCCCTTGATGAGAGAAAATTCTGCGAGTCGCGGAGTGAATTGAATATCTTTGACTCTCGGAATGTTGCTTGACATATTGCACATATTGTTTAGTGTTTGAAAATGTTTTGTTTATATCATGTCATCTATGTTACTATAACTATATAGGTCTATATAAATAAATTGATTGATTTGGGTCTTGGGATATTTCTATCCTATTTATTCATGGGTGACCTTAGCTTGATTGATTGATATGCTTACGGGTCATTCATGGGTAAATTCAACTCTTAGAACTCCCCTCTATTCTCCCAGAGAGATCTTATCTATTCTCGAAGTGTATGGAGTCTGAAACTTTCAAATCCAGTAAGAGGGGTATAGGATGTTCCGATCTGCGTCGGAACTTCCGATGTGGTGTAGAAGCAGCTCGACGGATGTTCCGATCTGCGTCGGAACTTCCAGTGAGGCACAGACAGGGTACCGTCGGATGTTCCAGTCGGATGTTCCGACATCCGTCGGATGTTTTGAAGCGGCCCAGTCCTTGCAGCCCATTTTTTAACCGCGCGGGTCCACCCCTTTTACCCCACGGTTTTACCCTAAAGTTTTTGGGCGGCGGCAGTAGAGGAAGCTCCGGCGGTAGCAGATCTTCAGGCGACGGCAGCGGCGGTGCTTAGCGGCCCGCACGTGCATCTCCTCCGCATTTGCTCCTCCTCTGTTTGTCTCCCGTCTCCTCCTTTGATGGTAAAAGCTCCAAATCTTGAAAACCCTAAAACGTGCAATGTACGCCGTTTTTACTCGATTTCGAGGCTAAATATGCCCCTATCTTGTTCATAGAAGTATTCACTACCTGTTGATGCCTCGGATTCGTTCTTTTGATGCGAGATGTGACAAACCCTAGTTTGCAGTTGTTGTACCGTCAGATGTTCCGACCTGTGTCGGATGTTCTCGTGATAGGGCGGGCCCGTCTTCATCACGGTCTAGCCCGTCATCTCCTGGTGGCTCCATCAATAAAATACTGAAAGCCATCTTCTGCATGTGTCGCAAGACAAATGAAAGGGTCAAGGACACCATTGTGCGTCTTCGCGACAATCGCAAACACATCCAAGATATCAAGAAATATCTTGGCATGCCCCTGTCATCTGATGATTCCGAGTCTCCCAACACCTCCATTGACACCTACACTAGAGGGCTGTTTGGGATTCCTCCATCCGGTGGCGGCAACGGCAACGATGATGGTGATGATGAAGATGTCATCGGTGGTCAGGGTGGTGGTGGCGGCTCCAGCAGCAGCAATCTGGAGTGGATCGAGTAGTCTCTTTTTGGCGTCTTGATGCCAAAGGAGGAGAAATTCTATCTATCTGCCTATTTGTCTATCTATTCATCTTAGATTCCTCTGTGTGAAACTTGATTGTCTAAGTGCAAAACTATGTTTTAAACTCGATGGTGGTTATGTGGTACGGTGTGGCTGTAAGATTTTAATTATTTATCTTGTGATGATGCTGTAATGGTGAACTGTTAGTTATTTACTTTTTGTATTGTGTGATATATCATGTCATATTGTATTTAGATTCAAATTTGCCTAGCATATAGGGGGAGCTCTTGTTATTCTTGTCATATTTTAAGGGGGAGCTTCCAGCTGTATTCTTGTTTATTATTCCTTTTGAGCTATAATTGTTATCATCAATACACCAAAAAGGGGAGATTGAAAGTGCATCTAGGCCCTAAATAGTTTTGGTGATTTATGATTAACAATTATAGAGCTAATATTTTTAATGAAGAAATGTACACAGGTTTTATAGACATTAAATTCATGAAGTACATGTTTGAATGTGATGGTGTACCCCTCAAACGTGGATATGTTGCAAGAAGGCATCAAGACTAGTGATTATTTGTAAATCTTTATTTATTGAGTCATATGTATGCCGTACTATGAAGAGGGATACTACGGAGAAGCATATAAAGGTTCTTAAGTGCTCAAAATAGGTATCTCGAAATTCGTGTGAGTTTTCCACTCAAAATACACTTTATACAAAATCTACACCATCAGAACATCCGACGTGGGTTGAAACATCCGATGGTGAACTCAGTCTGCCTATTTCCAGCGCTATCCAATGAGCAGTCCATCGGAACATCCTACGCGGGTCGAAACATCCGATGGCTGTCGGAACATCCGACGTGGGTCGAAACATCCGATGCGGGATCTTCTACAGTAACGGCTATTTTTTGAGAATCCCTATTTAAGGCCTCCTCTAATACCTGTCAAAAGGTTACACACTCTGATTTGAACCTAATACTTCTTCTTCATCATCTCTCAAGAACACTAACCTTTCTCTCTCTTGTTCATCTTTTGAGATCTAGATCTAGAGAGATCAAGGCATCCAAAGTGCTCCACGAATTTGAGACATCTGGTTCTTGGCGATTCCTAAATTCTTTGTCGCATTTGTTACTCTTGGAGGCTTGAAGGACTACTAGACGGATAGGTGTCGCCGGTGAGCCGCCGAGCTTTGTGTGGTGAGCCTCCGGAATTTTGTGAAGGTGTGATTCCGCCTCCGCAAAGAAAATGATTCATCTAGTGAACGCCGGTGAGTGATGTGTGCATCGCCGGGAGAGTATTAGGGGTCTTGGTGATCCGGGCTTTGTGCCTTTCCTAACGGTGAGTAGGATCTCCCTTCAAATATCCAAACATTGGTAAACAAAAATCGCCGTGTTCTTCGTCTTGGTCTTAAGTATTTGTTTTACTATTGATTTGTGACTTGTTCTGAATATTCTTGAATAGAACTAAACTTGGTTTTGCGAGGAATCAATTTTTACTACAGGTTTTCGCCAATTCCAGAACACCCAGGATCGGAACATCCGACGTACATCGGAACATCCGACCCTGATCATAACATCCGACACAAGGGTCTCTGGACCAGATCGGAACATCCGACCTACATCGGAACATCCGACGTGCTGGTTACTGTTTGAGTTTATATTTTTCGCAATTTTGTTTTATTCACCTATTCACCCCCCTCCAGGCGGCATATCGATCATTTCAACTCAACTTTGCTCAATACTGAAAAGAACGGGGGCCCTAGTCTCCTGCGTGCGGCCACCTTTTTCCTGCTGCCCTTTTTCCCGCCTGCCGCTGCATATTCCTCGTCTGCATGCATGCAGCCATCAATGCCCCTGCGCAGTCCGCCTCCATCTCCCGTGATGCAGGCCAGCCAAATGGCGTAGTTGATGTCCATGCTCTCATACTTATCTATTTATTTTCTTAACATAGTCTCGAGAGTTTGATTCACTTTGTTCAACTTGTATTTTATGCCTTTTAAAAAGTATTTGAAGAGAAAAGGTTGGATTTTAAAAAATAATTTAAACGAAGATAGCTATATAGACGAATTAGTCAAATAAGTCAGATAAACTGACAAGAATAGACATAAAGGCGTCTTCTCTTCCCTTTTGTATCTCTCTCCTCCATCGCACCTCTTTTTCATCCTTATTTTTCACCCAAACGAGCCAGCCCTCCTAGTAGCGACACATGCGATGGAGCTAGTGCGCCGACCGCCCGGGCGTTTTGGCATGCTGAGCAGACGTCAGAGCCGCACCAAGCCAGTTCAAGTCATCGCCGCTACCACGGCTTCTTTAGGTGCTGGCGAGATTGCGCACTGCCAAAATAGGGGTTGCCGATGTCGGAGCAAACACTACGGCCGTCAACGCACTGTCGAAAGTCGTGCCAAGCCACGTGTCAGGTTGGTCCAGCTGCGCCGTACCACCACGGCCACCACATCGGCGTGGTCGCGCGACGGGGAATGGGAAGTTGCTGGTGGCGTGGCCGTCGGGCGGGACCGGCTCACCCGGGTGAATGGGAGGAGGGGAGAGAGAGAGAGAGAGAGGAAGAGAGATGGAAGAAGAAGAGGACACATGGGGAGAGGAGAGCGTACCGGAAACCATCGATATAGGTTGAACCCCCCTTTCCCTTTGGGTTTACTGTATAAACCCGCCTAACAGGTCAACAGGCGGAGATCTTGGTCCAACATGATACATATAGTGAACCAAGCCGAATAGGGAGGGCTTAGAGGTTAAATGGGTTGACTCATTTTGCCAGAAAAAAATATTAAAATATTGAGAAAATAATTATATTTAATAAATATGTGTTATAAAATGAAGAAATAAATTATAGATCATAAGAAAATAAAACATATAGAGATATATTTAAAATTAAATATGGAGGAAAAGGTGTGCACCGCAAGATTTTGAGTTCGAAATTCTGATTTATGTATGAAGCATGTATGATACTTCCACTCGATCTATGACACCGAATTGATGGCCTTCGCGGTATGAATTGAGCATAACGGGACAATGGTGGAGCTCTCGGCCCAAGGACGGGTCATACAGTGAACTGAACCGGTCCGGTCAAAAGTTATAAATGGGCTGGCCCATTTTTACCAAAAAATATGTGAAAATTAACGAAAATATATTTAAGAAATATGTGTTATGAAATGGAGAAAAAAAATAGAGACAAGAATAAAATAGACATACAAATATATGTTTTAGATTAAATATGTGTACTGTAATAGCGAACCGAATAGGGCCAAAATGAATTGGACTAGTCCGTCACTATATGAACTGAATCAGGTCGGCTCAGCGGGTCAAGGTATCGGCTCAAGTTCAATTCGATGAAGCAAACCGAGCTAGCTCCATGTTGTGAACTGTAAGGGCCGGCCCGATTGGTGCAACTTTACTTCGGGCCATTCAACCACCTCCAGTGGCCTTTTGATAACATCAAGTCCGGTCATCTTTCACACTATGACATTGAACACGTGGGGCGTGTTTGGTTGCCTGTGTGCTCTCCAGAGCCTGGTTGAAGTGGTGCAAAAACACTGTGCTGGCCAGGCTCAGGGCGCACGCAGGGATCGGCCGTTTCTGGCTGGCCAGGCTCGCATGCAAGCACGGGAAGGATCAGCGCAGCAGCTTGGGCATGCAGGCATGAACTTCCAAGCACATTTTCAATTCTTTTTTTGATATATCTTTTGATTGGTAACTCTGATTACCGAACCGATTTTAAAAATGGGTTCCTGACATTTTTTCGAACAAAACTAGATCACACTTGCCATATAAATTTCAAAAAAATATTTTTTTATTTTAAAATTTTTGATTATCTATTGTTAGTTTTAAAATTTTTTATTTTCGTTTTAAATTTCGAGATTTCTAGTATTTATTTTTTAAGATTTGTTTGCCTTTCTCTTGAATTTGTATATGCCACCCTAACCTGTATGGTCAACCAAACAAAATCTCTGCGCAGCCTGGCTCAACTGATGCAGGGTAACCAAACAACATCACTCGCATCTCTTCAGCCAGGCTCATCTCAGCCTGGCTGACTCATACGAGCCAGGCTGAGATGGTTCGAGCAACCAAACAGCCCCGTGAATTCTTCGATTGTGATCGCTCGTGAGGGATATCTTGGGTATTTTGTTTCGTAAGTGCCTCCCCATCACTCCTCTCTTTCTTCTCCAACTTCAGCAAACACATTTAACGCACCATTTTGAAAATGTAATTGATAGCATATCACTCAACAGTATAAATATATCATCTATTTTTATTATCTATACTTCTATACTAATATAAATGACATGAGTTATGTCGATACACTCAATCTCAGCCATCCACGTACTCTCGACTCAACGACCCAATTTTGATATTTGAACGTTAGGTCCTAAAGATTTCCTAACTTCAATTTTGAATATCTAGCACAACAGTTAATTCCTCTATTCAATGTGATTTATTTTTTGTATTCGGGCGACATATAAATTAACTCATGATTTTTAAAAAATCTCTGATTTTCCTTAATTTCAATTTCAGCTATGAATTATACAATTAAGTTACATATTCATATTTTGATCTATATTAATGTTATGCATTCAAAACATTTACAAAGCGTTTAATAACTGTCATATGTCCAAGAATGAGATATGCATTTTCTAAGAAAGGTATTTAAAAATCTATATCCATCTATATCTATACGAACATAAAAGGCACGAGTTTTGTTCATACACAATCTATACCATCCATGGACTGTCAACCTAACGACTAAATTTTGATATTTCATCGTCCAAGCGATTTCCCAATTTCAATTTCATATTAATATAAAAGACACGAATTTTGTTTATACACTTAATCTCAGCCATCTATGGATTCTCGATCCGACGACCCAATTTTGATATTTCGTTGTCCGAACAATTCCCCAATTTCAATTTTAAATATCTAGCACACAACGGTTAATTGTTGCTAATTATGTCTCATAATTCAGACCATATATAAACCAGCTCCTTTTTTCGAAATCTATGATTTTCCGCTATTTTAATTTCAATGATGAATCATACAAATTAAGTTACATATTCTTATGTATATATTCAAAACATTTACTGCGTTTAATAACTAGCATATGTCCAGGATGGTGATATACATTTTCTAAGAAAGGTATTTTAAATATATATCTATACTAATATAGAAGGCACGAGTGTTATTTATACACTCAATCTCAACCATCCATGGACTCTCAATCCGATGGTCAAATTTTGATGTTAATTTCTTCGTCCAAGCGATTCCCCAATTTCAAATATATATAGCACAGCAATTAATTCCTCTATTTAATGTGATTTATCTTTTGTATTAATTGTTGCTAATTATTTTTCTATGTATGACCAAACCGACGACTAGAAGAGGTGAATCGGAGAAAAAATAATTTTGACACCATTTCTTGATCCTCAATTAATGCACCTCAATTCTTTCTCTTCAAATTCTTCTCACCTACGAGCGTCTCTAAGGGTGTAGATAGTAGATAGTAATAAATAAGTGTCATATCATACATAAATAGCATATAGCCAACCTCTTCAATGAACTAGTCATAACATTGTCTATAAGATTAAGGCTTTGTACTTTTAAGCTTAACGGCTTAACAATTTAATGACTTATCTACGTTTTAAAACGACATGTTTTGAGTTTTTTAGTCCGTTTTTTCGCTATTTTAAAGGTAGGTCCTAACGTTTTAAAAAGCAAATCAAATGAAATGCACCCGAATCTCGAGACTATCTCGAGAAGTTCTCGAAATTTAAGTCATTCAGCCGTTCAGCTGTTCAGCCATTCAGATCAGCTTAAAAGAACATGACCTAAATATGGGTCCACATGCAATAGATAGTAAGTGCATTGAAATCAGCTATAGACTAGCTGTAAGTTACTAGCTAGCACATACTCGTTCTCTCCTCCACATAAGCAAAAAAGATGAGTTGGAATTGTTATAGCTAGATGACATTTTACCATTAGAGATGCTCTAACTAGGTATTCTCATGAAGTAAGAACATACGTCTTGTTTGTTTCAGATTAAATTAAATTAAATTAAATGAAAATTTGTTATTTTTGTATAAGTCAAATGATGCAATGTTTTATCGTCATTCTTGTGGGGTTTTAAATAGTTCTTCTTAAAGTTTGTAAAATATTTTTTTCATAATTTTTTGAACTCGTTAAAACGTATTTTGAGGGAGTCACAAATTTGCTATAGTAAAACACAACTCAACATTTATTTGAAACAAACGAGGCCATAAGTAGTAAGAACAAGAACAGAGCAACTCAAAACACACAACGTACACAAAAAATCCTAGGATTCTCATTCTGACGACCCATTTTTGAGATTTCATTGTTCGAACGATTTCCCATTTCAATTTCAAATATCTAGCATAACAATTAATTCCTCTATTCAATGCGATTTATTCTTTGCGTTCATTGTTTCCAATTATGTCTCTTTGTATGACTAAACCGACGACTAGAGAGGATAAATAGGAGCCAAATCAAAATTTACACCTCCTGTAACAGCCCATTTTGGGGCAAATTCAAAAACTCAAACGAATTCAAATTTTGATTCAAAATTCGCTGACACGTGGGCCCACCGCTTCTCTTTCTCTTCTCTCGTCCTCTCTCACTAGCCGGTGGCCCTGCACCTACTCTGCCGCCGCCCTGCTCTGCTCTGCCCTGCACTGGTCCGCGCCGCGAGCTGCTCGCGCCATCATGAGCTCGCCGCGCGTGTCCTGTCACCGCGCCGCGCAGCACCATGGCGGCTCTGCCACGCCGATTTTGCCCAGCGCCGCACCTGTCTCGTCGCCGCACCGTTTGCACCCTGCGTCACCGAGCACGCCTTCGGGTCACCATCCCCGCCCGGCGCCTATAAAGCCCCCTGCCGCCCGCTAGCCCGAGCTTTCCCCTTTTCCCCAAAAATCACTGCGCCGACGCTGAGGAGATTCTCGCCAAATTCGTGAGCCCGAGACCGATTCTTTTCGCCCTAAGCCTCTAATCTTTGCCCTTATCGTTTCGCCTCGGTCAATTTCAGTGGAGACTAAATACAAGTATATAGTAGCAAAAAGGGTTTCGAATTCTGTGGCAAAATATTAGTCACATAAAATAATTTCATTATTTTAATATTTCAAATAATTTTCTTCATGTCCTAAATTTGGGATGTTACATTCAGGGACTAAGTTAAAATCCCGATGCCTTTTGCTCTATGCCAAAAATTAGGGGCACAATGCAAAATATATCTTTCGATGCGCAATGAAAAATATATCTCTCGGCCTTTCAAGCACCTTCTAAGGATGGGTATTTGGGCCCATTCGAGACATTAGTGCGCCCGTCCTAGTTTGTTGCTGTCTACAGGACGCGCACAAGGGAACCAAGGACTAGTTAGGACCAGGCTAGTCACCACTAGGCCGTTGTAGGTTACGTGTAGGACTACAGGTTCATATACCAAATTGCAGAACTACAAGTTCTAGTTACAAGGTAATTCCTTCAGGTAAATAAGTTTACAAATCTAAAGGATTTAATCAGGGCCGGTCCTGGGTTTTCTGGGGCCCGGGACGAAATTACAAACGGAGGCCCCTAACATAACCAAGAATTTTTTTATACTACCATATAATTAGACAATATTCTCTGCTTGTTTTCTTTTCTTCCTTTTATCGCTTCCAGATGCATATTTCCTAGGTGGCATGATGTCGACAACGTTCTACGAGCAGCAAATATGAACATAAAATATAAAATGTATTAATAGATTTATAGATGTGTGTAAGTACGAAGATATAAAAATAATAGGCTTAGAGAGGGGTGATCACAAACCCGATGTCTAATTTGATGAATGATGATGCGTCAGGCGATGAGGCGAATCAATTTTGGCGATGGTGAAGTGAAGTGTCATGCGCGATCGGCGATGAGGCGATCCTAATTCGTGTCTCCCGAGTCCTGACGGCGCAGTGGCGCACGCAATGTAACCTGCAACAACCTGAACAACGAAGCATTGTGCCTGCCTTGTTGGGCCTCCTCTGCTCCAGTGCTCCTCAAGACCTCAACGCACGCGCTGCCTGCCTTGTGCCTTGTTGGGCCTCGGCCTCATCAGTAATCAGTCACCCGCAGTCCTGCTCCCGCACGAGGCCTAGCTACTTGCGCAGAGCTGCTGGCCTGATGCGCTGCAGCGCTGGGGTCCCATGCGCAGGTGCTGGGGGGCCTAACATTTTTGGGGGCCCGGGGCGGCTGCACTGCTCGCCCCCCCTAGGGCCGGCCCTGAGTAGCACGCACCCCTCGGCTACGCTGGCGATGATATTGATCAGAGGGACGTTACCACGAGCAATAGTTGCACGATGTAATGAAAAAAATATCATCAAAACGACAGATCAGCGGATAGAGTCCGGCAATGGCAGAAGACGGCGTGGCACACATTAAGGGCCTGTTTGGTTGGTGTCTAAAAGTTGTCACAACTTACCACGCCTTTGTTAGGCAAGTTTGACCAAACTAGACATGTGTTTGATTCATAGCCACATTTGTGGCAAGATTTTTTCTTTTTTATGTGGGTCGTATATGTAAGTGAGTGAGAAAAGTGTGGCAAGATTCTCTTAGGCTAGATAAAGTGTGGCTAAGATTTTCATGAACTATGCTTAGGCAACTTTAAAAAGTTAGTTGTGGAAAGCTGTGGCAATGGTAGTACTCAAACCAAACATGCCATGTCCTTGACGACAACGGCACGCTCATCTGCTATAACGGAGCTGTCCTAATAAGGCTAGAGGTGACCTCTGTAAAAATTATAGTTTAAAGACCTGTCGGACATCTCCTCGGTGGATAATAGGATACCTGCTGGATAATAAGGCGCCTCGCCCCCAAGCTAAGGGTTTTTCCACCCAAAGGTCCGCCCTGGCCTCTTCCCCTATAAATAAGGCCCCTTAACTTAGGCGGGGGACGACGAACTACGAAACACTACGGTGCACAAGTGATCAACCTTCATAGCCTGCCATTTTTCCAGCTTGTATCGCGTCTCTGTATCCACGCATTTTTGTAGATAAAGTTCAAGAAGTTGTTATAGAAAAAGTTTTAAAACTTTGACTTAGGATAAAATTAAACCGCAAAAGTTTTTATGATAAGGAGAGACGGGGGAGAATCCCTATTTGGTTCGTGCCTAAAAAAGCCACGCCTAAGGTTAGCAAGGTGCCACAAGTGTGGCATGGTTAACTCGACCAACCTTAGCTAGTGTTTGGTTCGCAGCCACGACTACCTTAGGCTCGGCAAAAAATTGGTGGCAAGTGTTTGGTTGCGAGAGTAAAAAATTGTCTAACTTCTTCTCCCCCATTGATTAAACATGAAATAAAAAGATGAATACGAGAATTAAGCAAAGTATCCAATTAATCAAGCAAATTAGGCTATTAATGAAGTAATTAATCAAGCACATCAAGCAATATTAGGCTAATCACCTCATTAATCAAGTGTCGACGGTTGGGATATTGACCCAAGTCAACTAAGATTCTTCAAGAGAGAGATAGGAGACACGCCGAACAAGACGAACAACAGCGAACAGGGAGACAGGGGTTTTTATCCTGGTTCAGGCCTCTCGGGAGAGATAATAGCCCTACGTCCAGCCTTTCTGTATATCAAAGATGATTACAAGAGGAATCCCAACGAGGCGAACAAGTCTCGGCGAGATTATGGGTGTACAAAGAAGTAATATGCGACAACGCGAAATCTCTTGGCCAGGGTCCCTCTAAACGCCGTAGGGGCCCTGTTTTTATAGTGTTGATGAACCGACCTACCGGAGGAGAATCGGGCCGGGCTAACTACGAATACGTAACAAACTCGTATCATGCCAAATACATCTCACGGTAGATAAGGTAAACTTCTAGTCTTGGGGATCACGACTCCTAATCCAATCCGGGAAACCAACGTCCGGGTCTTCACGTAGCCGTGCAGAACTCTTGTTCGAGACGGACTCAAACATGATTCCTTGGCCGTTACGCACCATGCCAGCCAGGAAGCTGTTCGGCAGGATGCATATTTGGAGACTTTCTTGCCTCAGGAGGCGATGCTGGTAGCGGACATCGGTTCAACAATACCCCTCCAAGTTGATGTTGTTCACTACCTTCTGATGTTGTGTGCGGACATTGCTTTGCGTGTGAAAATTTGTTGTTAATGTGTCGTTGACGCTTGACATGTTAAAACTATGTCGAATATGTGTGCGAACATATGTATGTTGACATATGAATTATTTGTGTGGCAATTAAGTCGATGATGTTTTCTGTAGGTCAATATGATGTATTTTGTCAATATTGAGATGTTAGAACATGTGATGATGGATTCCTATTTGTATCATATGTGATGATGGATGATTTCTGTTTATAATGGTTGTTTGCTGCAAAATGGCTGAAAAATAAAAGAAAAATGACCAAAAAACAGATGCTTTTAGCAAAAACAGCAGCTCCAGTATTTACGTCGGCCAGGCTGGCCGACGTAAATACTGGGATTTGGCGGCAGCTGTATCCCCAGTATTTACGTCGGCCAGCCTGGCCGACGTAAATAATCTAGCTGCCACGTGGCTCTTGCGTGCGGACCGCAGGCCGACGTAAATAATGCCAGGGTATTTACGTCGGCTACGGGCCGACGTAAACAAGCTTTCCACGGCGGCGCCCCGAGCCGACGACAGGTATTTCCGTCGGCTAGGCGGCCGACGTAAATAAAGGCTATTTACATCGGCGGCCAACGTAAATAAACTTATTTACGTCGGGTTTAATACGTCGGCTTATTTACGTCGGTTTGCCGACGTAAATAGCTATTTACGTCGGCTTTTCCCTTATTTACGTCGGCTTACCTCGGTTTCCTGTAGTGTGGGTTGGTCTTAGGGTCATCTTTGGTCATCTCTAGTTCATTTGTTTGTACTAAAAACTTAATTTCTAATATACTTTACAAATTTCTATATAAATAAATGAACTAGATAGATCCAAAGAGATTTCATAGGGTCGACTCATTTGTATCCCTAGTGCGTGGTTCGGCATAGCAGGCACACGGTGCGCGTCGCACGACGAGGCGATCCAGCATGGTGAGCGTCGTGTGACTTTGATGGTGCAACGCAGCGGGCAGTTTGGCGTAGCGACGTGCGTGGTGGTGCAGCGCACGGTGGGGTAATGTAAGACGGTGCTAGTGTGATACGACACAACAGCGCGGTGGTGCAGTGCGATGTGCGGCCTGACGAGCGTGTGCTGCTCGGTGCACGCGCAACAATCAGGCAATCGGCGGCGCATGGTGCTCATTTCTCGTTTCTTGACGATTCCAATTTGATGGTTAATTTCAAAAGAAGATCCCCGATTCTTCTTTTAAGAGATTCAAATTCTCTTTCTTCATAAAAGATTCAATTTCAAATTTGTGAATTCAAATTCAATTCAATTCAATCTACTTTCTTTGATCTTCCTCCCGCGCCTCGGTCGACACTGTCCTATTTCTCATATGATGTTTTAGGACATCCACGACACATTGTAATTTCTTTCACGGGTCCACATTGGGCTGCGTTGCATTTTCGTAACAGAATTATTTCTTTGATTTTGACCTTAACGTTCGTGGAACGGGAGCTGACGCTAAAGTCTCAACCAGCAGCGAGAATGTGACGACTGTGCAACTCTTGACGATATGGCCCCGTGGATCGACTTTTGATGTGCTGGGAATGCCCTAGAACCTCACGTAGCACATAGGACAGTGTAGATCAAGGCGCGGCCGTGTGTGGTCGGAAAGCGACCGAGGGGGCCGGGGGGTTTTGTGGTCGGCTTTGTCTCAGGCCGACGACAATGCCCCATTTTTGTGGTTGGCCTGACGCTAGGCCGACGACATTGCTGTACCTTTGTGGTCGGCCGAAGTTCAGGCCGACCACATTACTACACTTTTGTGGTCGGCATGTCTTAAGGCCGACCATAAAGACCCTTCGTCCCCCCCCCCCCCCCCCCCCCCCCGGCCCTCCCGCGCCTCGGTCGACACTGTCCTGTTTGTCATCTGATGTTTTAGGGCATCCACGACACATTGTAATTTCTTTCACGGGTCCATATTGGGTTGCGTTGCATTTCCGTAACAGAATTCTTTGACTTCACCCATAACGTTTGTGGAACGGGAGCTGACGCTAAAGTCTCGCCCTGCAGCGAGAATGTGGCGACTGTGCAACTCTTGACGATATGGCCCCGTGGATCGACATTTGATGTGCTGGCAATGCCCTAGAACCTCACGTAGCACATAGGACAGTGTAGATCGAGGCGTGGCCGTGTGTGGCCGAAAAGCGGCCGAGGGGGGGCCGGGGGGTTTTGTGGTCGGCCTTGTCTCAGGGCGACGACAATGCCCCACTTTTGTGGTCGGCCTGGCCCTGGGCCGACGACATTGCTGTACCTTTGTGGTCGACCGAAGTTCAGGCCGACCACATTACTACACATTTGTGGTCGGCATGTCCTAAGGCCGACCACAAAGACCCCCGCTCCCGGCTCTGATTGCCGGCCCTCCCGCGCCTCGGTCGACACTGTCCTAATCTGATGTTTTAGGGCATCCACGACACATTGTAATTTTTTTTCACGGGTCCACATTGGGCAGCATTGCATTTTCGTAACCGGATTCTTTGACTTCGACCTTAACGTTCGTGGAACGGGAGCTGATGCTAAAGTCTCGGCCAGCAGCGAGAATGTGGCGACTGTGCAACTCTTGACGATATGGCCCCGTGGATCGAGTTTTGATGTGCTAGGAATGCCCTAGAACCTCACGTAGCACATAGGATAGTGTAGATCGAGGTGCGGCCGGAAAGCGGCCGAGGGGGGCCGGGGGGTTTTGTGGTCGGCATTTCCTTAGGCCGACGACAATGCCCCACTTTTGTGGTCGGCCTGGCGCTGGGCCGACGATATTGCTGTACCTTTGTGGTCGACTGAAGTTCAGGCCGACCACATTGCTATACCTTTGTGGTCGGCATGATCTAAGGCCGACCACAAAGACCCCCCACCCCCCGGCTCTGATTGCCGGCCCTCCCGCGTCTCGGTCGACACTGTCTTATTTATCATCTGATATTTTAGGGCATCCACGACACATTGTAATTTTTTTCACGGGTCCACATTGGGCTACGTTGCATTTCCGTAACCAGATTCTTTGACTTCGACCTTAACATTCGTGGAACGGGAGCTGACGCTAAAGCCTTGGCCAGCAGCAAGAATGTGGCTACCGTGCAACTCTTGACGATATGACCCCGTGGATCGAGTTTTGATGTGCTGGGAATGCTCTAGAAACTCACGTAGCACATAGGATAGTGTAGATCGAGGTGCGGCCGTGTGTGGCCGAAAAGCGGCCGAGGGGGGCCGGGGGGTTTATGGTCGGCATTTCCTCGGGCCGACGACAATGCCTCAATTTTGTGGTCGATCTCATCTAAGGCCGACGATAATGTTGAACTTTTGTGGCCGGCCTCATCTACAGCCGACGACAATGTTACACTTTTGTGGTTGGCCTCGTCTCTGGCCGACGATAGTACTCAGCTTTTGTGGTCGGTTAAGGGGCTGCCCCTCCACGCCGCCGCCTCCACGCCGCGCCCTCCATGCCGCCCCCCCCACGCGGCCGCCCCTCCAGTCCCCAAGCGCAGACCGCCGCCTCCACGCCACGCCCTCCACGCTGCCGTCCCCACGCGGCCGCCCCTCCACGCCGCCCCCTCCACGGCGCCGCGCCGCCGCGCCCTCCGCGCCCCCACGCCGCCGCCTCCACGCCGCGCCCCTCCACGGATTTGTTTTATACTCCTTCGCCGCGTCAAGGGGCTAATGATCGCCCCAAACATTCAAATCACCCCGATCAAATACGCAATTTCAAAAGACGCGATCACGATGGGCGCTTCCTGCTGCTGTTCAGACGAGCCGCAGTCGTGCCATTTCTGATCGATTTCTCGCTTTGTGTGCTCGTCCCCGCTCCAATAGCTCATTTGCCCCCAGCGATTGAGCAGCCCGAGGGTAGAGGGCCGGGCCGTCGATGCGCGGGCAGCTCCGGCTTCTCCGGCGAGGGTATCGAGCTGCCGCCGCCGTGGCTATGGAGGGGACGAAGGGGAAGAAGGTTCTTGAGGGGAGCCCGGCGGCGCTCGGCTTCCGGATGCTGGCCGAGTGGGAGCCGCACGACCAGTGCTGGATTGGGTGGCCGGTGAGTGGTTCTTGCCTTGCTTGATTCCGCACCCGATTCGGCCAGTGTCACTTATGGATGATGGATATTTCACCCAAATAGAACATTGAGTGTCCAGTCATGCTGTAGCAGTTCAGCTTTTTTTTAAAAAAATTCTTTCTTCATGTCAATGCCAGCATGCTGATGGAATTTGGCGGGACGATGCGGCCCCTGCTCAAAAGGCCTTTGCAAATGTTGTGAATGAAATCTCAAGGTTTGAGCCGGTCACCATATGCATGGTAGATTCATCTGCCTGATTTTCTTTTAATGTTCTTACGTACCACGGACGTTTACCATTGATGTGGTACTGTTTTTCAAACTATTGTAGTATGCGTAAGTAGGGTTAGCTTTGTTTTATCTCCTTTTTCTTCTGGCGTCAGTTTGTCGTGCGTGAAGCGGTGGCACAATTGAGGCGAGAAATTAAAGGGGTGGATTGGAAGTACAACTCCTGTGGAGGTATCTCACCAGCTCATTAGTGGGTGATAATAATATAATACAGCACATTGTTATTCATCCATGCACTGTGATCATAACAAACTCATAGTATCGTCTTTTTTGTACTTATTGCCTTGTTATTCATCAATGTATTGCGATAATAAGTAACACTTGGTATCATCTTTTTTTACACTTGTTGTCAAGGTTTGAGCGGGTTAATTGATCCAGAAGGTCACCAGCTCAAACTTAGAGAAAGGATAATTTTGCAGCTACTCAAATGGTTTCGACGTACAACCTCAAAGTAAGTCTTACCCTTGTTTGGAATTACCATGCTTCCCATAATTGTTCTTGCATACTACATACCAAAGCTGTCTCATAAAATTGTAATAGGTGGCTTATAGCTTAAACTTTTGTTTTGTGCGCATTTCTTTGCTGCATCCGCACAATGCTATTTTATGGAAGCTGATAACTTGATATTTAGAATTTACTTTCAGTGCATTAAATATTATTGCTTCACGGCTTTGTGCTGGTTAAATTAGTTACCATGATTGACACACTACTGCATCTTAAATCCTCAAATTCTAGGCAGTTCATGAATCTCTTGTATTGAATTCAAGAACCCTTCTTATTCTTTATTATGGTGCTGACCCGCACCCAACCAACTACCACACAACATACTTGTTCACAGGGAATGAAGAATATTTCTTGAAGATAGCCTTGTTGCTAGGAAGGTAAATAATTTATTAAAATTTAGAATCACATGTATCAGATAATCCCATTACACAAATTGTTATTGTTAGCTCTTGTTGGTAAGTGGATACTAATTCTTCATTTTTAGGTCTTGGAAATGGAGAGAATTCCTAGGTTTGAAACCAACTTTGTTCTTGAAGGTGGAAGTATACATGTTGACGGAGAAGGTATGTGGAGATCATCAGTTCATGTAATTACTCCACGTTCAATTTTTTAAAGACTCTCTCTCTCTCTCTGAAACATTGGAACGGTCAACCATTCTATTTTCTTCGGTCTTCACCTCATTTGCCATGCATGGCTTTTATTATCCTTAGAGCAACTCTAGCAGCTCCTCTATTTCTCCCCCTCGCGGGGACCTCTGGCCAGCCACCGGTTGTCTTCACGCAGCCGCCGGGGGCCCCGACGACACAGGTCAGCACTCTATCCTCATTTGTGCCGCAAGATCAGTCGAGGAGCAGTTTGTCGAGAACATGTTCGCCGATCCATTCGCAGGTTCGCGTTATTAGACGTGTTTAGACGATGAACTTGTGGGTTCTGTGCATGTAATATGAACTTGTGAGCTTGACGATGCACTCGATGATTGTGATTGTGAACTTGTGAATTTTTGGACAATTTGTAATGATGTCGCACTTTTGTTTATATGTGTATTCGTCTGTGATTGTGATTGTGAAATGTATTGATGGATGCAAATGTGGTCGCTATATATTGTGATTGTTATGGAGATTTGGGTATGTAAAACTGTGGGAATACAATTTTTTTGCAGGTTAAAATTAAGTTTTTTTTATAAATTACCGGCAATTTTTATGTTGGCACACTATCAATGTCGTCGGCCTATGCAAAGGCCGACCACAAAAGTCCTAAGCATTATCGTCGGCATATTTCCAGGCCATCCACAAAAGTCTAAGTAATGTCGTCGGCATATATCCAGGCCGACACAAAAGTCCCTAGTATTGTCGTCGGCATATATTCAGGCCGATCACAAAAGTCTAAGTAATGTCGTCGGCCTCCAGTCTGGCCGACCACAAAAGAGCAGCATTGTGGTCGGCCTTCCAGTCTTGCCGACCACAAAAGGGTAGCATTGTGGTCGGCCTTCAGTGAAGGCCGACCACAAAAGGGTAGCATTGTTGTCAGCCTCCAGTCTGGCCGACCACAAAAGTCTGCAACGTGCCGTCGTCACCTTATCCGCGGGTAGGGGTGGAACCGAGCTTTTTCTCGAGCCTCTTCTAAAATTGATGCAAATTGATTCGATATGATTTTAGTTGTTTTTTTAGGGTAAATTTACAACCGAACCCACGAGCTGAGCCGGAGCCGAGCCAAAGTGCATTTCAAGGTTGTCTAAAATCGACTAATTTTAATGTTGGAACAATCAAAAATTAAATCGGATGAAATTTAAAACCGAGCCAAAAAATCAGAAAACGAGCTTTTGTTCTAGCCCTATCCGCGGGACCCACATGGCAGAGCGTCGTGACTGTGCCTGTGTCGTCTGGGTATAGTTTTGTGGTCGGCTCGAATAATGTCCGACCACAAAGATCTCCCCTAGGAGCTCTGCCCAGAAGCCACTTTTGTGGTCGGTTTTTCGTTTGGCCGACCACAAAAGTGACTTTTGCGTCGACTCATTGTCGACGAACTTTTGTCATTGGCTGTCCGACGACAAAAACTTTTGTCGTCGGTATTTGGACTTTTGTGGTCGGCATAGGCCGACCACAAAAGTCTCATTTCCTGTAGTGAACATATTGAACAACTATGCTACCGGGTATAGTCCGAGCTGTTGATTCACACACAAGTCATCGTATATGATGAACAACGGCAATCAAAAAATAGACAAACACAGGCGCAGTGAGAGACAACACGTAGAAAAAAAAAGACAATGCTTTATTATTCAATAGATTGATTCTTTACCATAGGTACCCCTCTCCTTATAGGGTAGTGCTACAGATCGGGCGTCTGATCCGTAGCCAAAAAATCAGATGTTTTTTTTCGACATGAAATTTTTGAAAAACAAATATGACACTGATGTGAATTGTGTTGAACAAGGACAATTTATTCAGTGAAAAATTAACAAAACATGGCAAAAAAAAAACAAAACATGACACATTTTTTGCGTGTTTTCTCATGTTTCTAAGTGTTTTCGAAGAACAATTGTGTCCCCATCCAACACCCTCGGTTCGTCCCAGCGGCTACCCCTGTGCTACTTCTTCTCGTAATAACTTCGTATAGCATACATTATACGAAGTTATACGAAAAATCCACCTCGGTTCGTCCCGGCGGTTCGTCCCGGCGGCTACCCTTGTGCTACTTCTTCTCTTGGTGGCTGCCGCCGTGAGCCCGGGGTGGGGGGACACACCTCGGTTCATCCCGGCGGCTACCCCTGTGCTACTTCTTCTCCCAATGGCTGCCGCCGTGAGCCCGTGGTGGCGGCGATATGGTAGCACATCATAGGAGTGGGGCGCGTGCGTGTGGGGTGGATTCGGATCCTTGGCCGTTCGTAGCAAAAAGGCAGAGGGGTACTGTGGATTGCAGGCAAAAATGCATGAACACTGTAGCAACAGTAGTATACAGTGAAAAACACTGTTTTGAACAGTGTTAATACAGTGATTTTAAACAGTGTTGAACAGTGTTTTCACAGTATAAAAGGCACCGTCACTGTTCATCCTCTGCCGTTTTGCCCAACGGCAGAGGATCCGAATCCGCATAGCGGCAGCAGAGG
>SPJY01005961.1:1030479-1065279 GCA_005191435.1 Raddia distichophylla
GGGGCCTGGGTAGAGGGAGAGAGTTGTGCGCGCAAGGGAATAAAGGGATGGGAAGGGTCAGATGCGGTCAGTGATCAGTCGTTGGACTCCAAGCAATTTCACTCTTTATTAAGTAAAAAAGGAGTCAATGGAAAAGTCCACACATGTAGACCTTGTCCGACTGCCCATATGATATTGGCCGGCCTAGGCACCTTCTCAGCAAAGGGCAGTTTCCTAACAAGAACCACGCTTGTTTAATCCATGAAATTCGTACTGTACAAAGTTAGCTTAGAGTTTATCTGATTTTGGAAACATCCAAAAAGGCAAAAAAAAATCGGATCCGTTACTATTACCTGATATAACACATGAGGTTAGAATATATCCCGAGCGTCCATATAGGTTGCAGGTTTTATCCACTTCTCAGTTCGATCACCGCTATATACGCGATACAGAACTTCCTCTTGTGTCAAATCTTTCTTCCTCGAAAATAGCAACAGCCATGGTTCTCTCCTCAGCCATGATCCGCAGATCGACACGCAGCAGCCACAGGCAGACCACTGCGAAACCTCTTCGTCTTCCATCGTTCTGAAGATACATGGCTACTCGGGGGCCAACGAGCTGCTGGGCAATGGCCACTGCATGGCATATCCGCCCCGTTCAGTACCGGAGGCCATAGATGGGTGATCAGATGCTACCCCAACGGTCGCCACCTGGAAGACGCCGGCTACCTGTCTGTTTATCTCAAGCTTGAATCTGAATCTGAATCTGATGTTGGCAATGGCAAACAGGTGCAGGCAAGACTCAGCCTTCATCTACTTGATAAGCATGGGGTGCCAGCTCCATCTCCCAGCTTCGTCAGCCCACTGATAATCTTCTCAAGCAAAGGCGCAGGTAAGGGCGTGCCTAAGTTCATCAAGAAGGAGGATCTGGAGAGGTCAGTGAATGTAAGGGACGATTGTCTGACCATCCGGTGTGACGTCATTGTCAGCAAGGGGATCCGCAGTGAAGAAACAGAGAGCCAGAGGCTGAGGTTCATCGCCGTGCCACCGAGCGACTTGCATCGACATCTCGATGATCTTCTCAAGGACATGGATGGGAAGGACGCGACCTTCGAAGTCGGTGGGGAGATGATCTCAGCCCATCGATGCGTGCTCTCTGCTCGGTCGTCGGTTTTCATGGCGGAGCTCTTTGGCCCCTTGAAGGAGACGTCGCCCATTAAGATTGATGATATGGAAGCCGACGTGTTTAGGGCCTTGCTCTATTTCATCTACACGGACTCGCTGCCCGAGATGACTCAAGGAGATGGCATTGAGGCACACACGTCTATCGCGATAACTCATCTACTTGTAGCGGTATTGTGAGACAGTGAGACTAAAGTTATTGTGTGAAAAGAAGTTGTGCAAGCACATGCATGCCGACATGGTGGCTACCCAGTTTGGCCATATCTGAGCTTGCAATGCACTCAAGGAAGCTTGCTTGCTTCGACTTTCTTGCTTCACCTTCCAATCTGAAGGCGATGATGAAAAGTGACGGTTATGAGCATGTGTTAAGCAGTTGCCCATCTGTGCTCAAGGAGCTCGTTAATAGGATCCTGCCTCTTCAACTGGAGGCAGCAAAGGAGATTATCATGGCACTTTAGTAGTGGTATGATCATTAAATACTCCCTCTGTACCAAATTGTAAGTCGTTCTGTCCATTTTAGGACTAATTAATAGAACCACCAAAAGGTTGTTTCTACCCCTGTACAGCAATTTGAAATTTGAGCACGCACGCGATTCCTCACTCCAGCTGATCACCGCTCGCACGCGATTCCTCTTTCCGGCGAGCATCTCCAGCGATTCCTCTCTCCGGCGAGCTGTAGCGGTGAGCATCTCCAGCGATTCCTCTCTCCGACGAGCATCTCCAGCGAGCAAACAGCTGCTCAACAAGCATCTCCAGCAAGTATCTGTCTGGCCGCCCTTCCTCTCTCCAGCGAGCATATCCAGCGAGCATATCCGGCGATCATCTCTAGCGAGCAAACAACTGCTCGGCAAGCATCTCCAGCGATATGCATCTGCAGCAACAACTCCCAAATTAGATACACATCCATGGCAACAAGCTTTCTCCTGGACCTCAACTGTACTCCTATAGAAGAATTGGATAGTGAAATCATACCCGGAGGTGAGGCTGCTGTTGATGAGGAAGAAGGCATCGCTCCCGCACAAGATGAACACGACAATGCTCCTGCTGAAGCTATAGGTACAACTTCCCCTCTCAACGAAGCAGGAGAAGCACACTGCATAAATGAAAATGATAATTTCAAGTTGAAACCAGGATTCTCACAAATGTCACTGAGAATGTCATAGCGGCATACAGAAGCATACAAATGTCACTGAGAATATGGGCAAAGCCTAATGCACATACAAAAGCATGTCATTGCGGCTTACTCCTTCATAAAGAGAATATTAAACTCAAATTATCTACAAAATCAATTGAAACAAGGCCAGTACCTCCATGGCTGCAGCAATGTAGAGTATTTTAGCTAGTTTTTTAAGCATGTCATTGAAGGTGCTGGTTTTTAACAACATGCGATATTTTAGCTGCAATAAAGGGGGAATATAATATCAGTAGCAGCACAGAAACAAATGTCTGGAGTGAAGATTTTGCATCTAATTCAGTTGAACACACTGTACTTTCTTGTTTTTTAAACACACTCACAAATTCAATCAAATTCACCCATCCTTGTGTCATTATTACCCTTGCAGGTGTTCAACAACAACAAATGAGGTTAAGGAATTGGTTAACAGATGCCCAGAGATATGCTATTAACGTATCATTGCATGCAAAAAGCAGAAATGGGCAATTATCCAAGAGTGCAACAAAGGAGGTTGCTGCTTTCTTTCATGCAAATATTCGAGTTATTCAAAAAATCTGGAGGCTTGCAAGGGAGCAGATTGCACATGGGTTAGATGTTGATGTGTCTAACAAAAGAACTGGTCGATGTGGTCGCAAGAAAGTTGAACTTGATCTCTCCCGAATCACCACAATTCCACTGAATAGAAGATCCACTTTATGGTCACTAGCTAGGTCTTCGGATGTAAGCATTTCAACATTGCACAGGAACTTTAAGTTAGGCCATATAAGACGCCACTCCAATACATTAAAGCCATTCTTGAGAGAGGTCAACAAGAAAGAAAAACTCCAGTTCTGCATTTCAATGTTAGATCGAAGAACTCTAGGGGATGCTCAACCTAGCTTTATTGACATGCACAATATAGTGCACATGGATGAAAAATGGTTTTATATGACCAAAAAGACAAAGAAATATTACTTGCTATTGGAAGAGGATGACCCTGTACGCACTATTCATAATAAGAACAGCATTGGTAAAGTCATGCTCTTGGTAGCTGTTGCTCGGCCCAGATTTGATGCACAAGGGAATGAAACATTTTCTGAAAAGATTGGTGTGTAGCCATTTGTCAAAGAGGTGCCTGCAACTAGAAAGAGCCAGAACAGGGCTAAAGGGGCTATAGAAACCAAATCAATCATAGTCAACAGGGAAGTCATGAGACAGTATTTGATTGAAAAAGTTATCCCAACCATCCAATCTGTGTGGCCGCAAGATGATGTTGCTAGGACAATTTATATCCAGCAAGACAATGCAAGAACACATGTTGGTCCGAATGACAAAGCCTTCCTTCAAGCTGTGGCAGCTATTGGGCTAGACATTCAGTTGATGCAACAACCAGCTAACTCCCCTGACATGAATGTGCTAGATCTTGGTTTCTTCAACTCCATACAGTCCTTAACTGATGGTAGAAGTCCTAAAACTATTGAAGAGCTAATTCATGGTGTAGAGGACGAGTTTGAGGGCTATGAGGTGGCAAATCTGAACAGAGTATTCCTAACTCTACAGATGTGCATGAAAAAAGTGATGAAATTTGGAGGAAATGGGTACAAAAACCCACATATGAATAAGCGAGGCATAGAAAGAGAAGGGAGGCTACCTTGTCGGTTGTCATGTGATGAGGGTCTCTACCAGAGTGCACTAGTCTATCTAGCACAATTTGAGTGAAAGTAGATACAATAGTTGTGTTGTTATGTTTGGATATAATAGATGCATTCATAGTTTAGATATAACAGTAATTGTGTTCATATGTTTAGATATAACCGAGTAGTTGTGTTGGAAATAAACTTATCTGATTAGATTCAGGTGGAGCACTAATCCATGACTGTGTATGTTCAGCGGAACTCTCTTGCTGGTTGAACAGCCACGTCCTAGCAGCACCTTCAAGGACAGTCAGGAGGTAATTTGCCATGACTAGCTCGTCACCTCCGACTGGCGTAGATGGAAAGGAACTCTTCTGAGTTTTGAGTCCCATTGTACCTCTCCATGTGACCGGGCTTGAACTTAGAAGGCCACCTGACAGCGCGGAGCTCATCAGAGAAGGCCTTACAGCCCAAGGCGTAAGACCGGCCACCCTCTCCTGCAGAACCTAGTCTTGAAAAGACGTTGGTCCTGTTGCCCGGAGGAATTCTAGCTGAACGGAAGGTCTCTGCCTGGAGAAACTCTCTCCGGGACAGTCCTCCACGCTCCTTCCTCGTTGTTGCTACAACGCGCTCCTCGCGAGAGGATCGTCCGGGGTCGTCGCGCGCACGTTTGCCTCTATGGTCGCGGTGACCACGGGGACTTGGCGAGCGTCGACGACCACGGGTAACTTGTTCATGGGCAGTGGTCCATCGGCGGTGACGAGGGTCACGCGATCGATCGGAGCGCTCGCTGTCCGAATCCAACCGGACAGGCTGACTGCGCTGCCCGAAGGAGGTGTTGGCCTCACCTAGGGACTTAAGGCTTTCGGCCAGTCGCTCAAGGTGGGAGGCAACAGCATCGCCCATGCGGGCGAGGTCGGCCTGGTTGGTGGATCTGAGCACCGTTGCCATGGCCTGGAGTTGTTCCCGACTCTGATCTAGGGGTCCAGGGATCCCTGAGGCATCCGCGTTTTGTCCGACCGGAGTCTGGTCACGCGGGGATTCGACCCGAGCAGGCTGTATTTCTGCCGGGGGTCTTGGCGTAGGCGTGCGAGGCGGGTCGCGACACTGTCGCTTGCGCTGGTCGCGGATCTGCGCCAAGGTCTGATTGATGGACTCGTCAAGACTGCGGCGAACAACATCTTGCTCGCGAGCAGCTAGCACGGCCTCATCTTGGTGCCGAGCAGAATTGGACTGCCCGATCTCACCGGCCGCCGCGGCCCGTGCAGGATCCTCTGAAGTCCCAGCACCAGCCATGTTGATGCCGCGGTGACCGTGCGTAGGTGCACTGGACGGTGTCATCACTGTGTCGCCACATGAGGAATCGACTGACATAGCCTTGGAATCCGAGAGATCCAAACCATCGTATAGATCTTCGGTTCTGTATTCATCGTCGATGACAGGAGCTTGATCTAAGAGCATCTCTAGAGAGTATCCAGAGATTTCTGCCCCAGATATGGAAAACGATCGAGATCGAACAGATCGATCCGATCTGACAGGGGATGAGACATCCTATCCTTTTGAGTCGTAGTCCTCAGGAAGAGATCCATGGTCGCTGATGGAGTTCGACATGCTTGATCTACTAAGTCCCCACGGACGGCGCCAACTGTCGACGATTGGGATATTGATCCAAGTCAACTAAGGTTCTTGAGAAAGGGAGATAGAAGACACGCCGAACAGCAATCAACGACGAACAGGAAGACACGGGTTTTTATCCTGGTTCAGGCCTCTCAGGAGAGATAATAGCCCTACGTCCAGCCTTTCTTTATATCAAAGAGGATTACAAGGTGGAACTCGACGAGATTAACAGGTCTCGGCGAGCGGTATGCGAGAATACAAAGATGCTTGGCTTAAACTCGATGCCAGATGCCCTCTACACGCCGTAGAGGCCTTGTTTATATAGTGTTGATGAACCGACCTACCAGGGACAATCGGGCCGAGCTAACTACGAGATCGTAACGAACTCAACGTGCCAAATACATCCTGAGGTAGGTAAGGTGAACGCCAAGTCTTGGGGATCACGACATCTGCTCCAATCCGGAAAACCAACGTCCGGGTCTTCACGTAGCCGTGCAGAACTCGTGTTCGAGATGGACTCAAACACGATTCCTTGGCCGTTACGCATCATGCCAGCCAGGAAGCTGTTCGGCAAGATGCATATGGACCAGATAGAACCTTCTAGGGAGCTAGGCCGTAGGCTGTTCGATTGGGCCGTCAGGGAGTGGGCCATGGCAATGGGCCGTGATTTAATCCCCGACAGCTGCCGTCTCACTATTAAAAGCTCACATGGCTAGGAAGGTGTGCAATAGTTTGAAGGATAACGCTCACTTAAACAAATTAGAAAAGGTTTTTTTAATAAAAAGGTCTCACTTTGATTTTTTTAAAAAAAATAAATAAGTGCATTTTACATACCTGAACTATCGACGAAATCTACTTAACCCCCAAACTATAAATGATCTATTTCACATATCTGAACTATAAAAACCAAAGCAAACATTAACATATGATGGTGTTAAAGGTGGTTTTGACATTTATACTTTGAATAACTTCATTGTACACTTCTTAATTTTTTTCAAGCAACAATAAAACATATACCACAATTCGACCCACTTCTAAATTAATTTTTAAAAATATGATTGAAAAATATCCATTTGTTTATATTTTTTTATGTTTAGAAGGTTCATTGGACTTATTTTGAATTTTATTATTTGAGGTTGTAAAATGGTTTTAATTAAATTTTAAAATAGCAAAACCAGCTTAAAAACACCATATGGACCATTTTAAAGTTTGGATTGTCAAGTGGACTTTGTTGATACTTCAGATATTGAAAATGTATTTCTTTCCTTTTAAAAAAGCATTCGTTTCAGGGGAAAAAAGAAACTATCACCAAGGTATAGAAAATCCCACAAACTATGATTTGGTCTACTAGGCCATGTCAGCAAAACCGCTGATATGTGGCAGGCACGCTAGCAAAACCGCTAGATAAAACCGTATTGTGATGTGTTTTGACTTTTTTACAAATGGGGATTTAAATAGACCAAATCATAGTGTATGGGTTTTCTAATCATTCATGATAGCTTAGGAACATGAAATGGACTTTTTTGTTAATTATTTAAGAGGCCTGAATTAAAATGTTAAAAAAAATTGTTTACACTCCAAACCCAAAATTTGGAAATTTTAAATTACATAAATGAATATCAGAATTTCAAAACTAAAAGTTTTGGGGTTCAAATTTTCACAATCGACAATATTTTCAATTTTCATTTTTTTAAAAAAATCGGTTTCGATTTACCAAAACATATGAAAAGAAGAAAGTTAATGCGGCATTACCGGCTCATAATTTGTCGACGCTTGGATTGTTCCCCATAGAAACGAGGATATTCATGTACTCCCTCTCTACCAAATTGTAAGTCGTTCTGTCCATTTTAGGACTAATTAACAGAACCACCAAAAGGTCATTTCTACCCCTGTACAGCAATTTCAAATTTGAGCACGCACGCGATTCCTCTCTCCAGCCGATCACCGCTCGCACGCAATCCCTCTCTCCAGCGATTCCTCTCTCCGACGATTCCTCTCTCCGGTGAGCATCTCCAGTCATCCCTCTCTCCAGCGAGCATCTCCAGTGATTCCTCTCTCCAGCGAGCTGGAGCGGTGAGCATCTCCAGCGATTCCTCTCTCCGGCGAGCATCTCCAGCGAGCATATCCAGCGATTCCTCTCTCCGGCGAGCTGGAGCGGTGAGCATCTCCAGCGATTCCTCTCTCCGGCGAGCATCTCCAGCAAGCATATCCAGCGAGCATCTCCGGCGATCATATCCAGCGAGCAAACAACTGCTCTCCAGCGAGCATATCCAGCGAGCATCTTCGGCGATCATCTCCAGCGAGCAAATGTGCTAGATCTTGGTTTCTTCAACTCCATACAGTCCTTAACTGATAGTAGAAATCCTAAAACTATTGAAGAGCTAATTCATGGTGTAGAGGAAGAGTTTGAGGGCTATGAGGTGGCAAATCTGAACAGAGTATTCCTAACTCTACAGATGTGCATGAAAGAAGTGATGAAAGTTGGAGGAAATGGGTACAAAAACCCACATATGAATAAGCGAGGCATAGAAAGAGAAGGGAGGCTACCTTGTCGGTTGTCATGTGATGAGGGTCTCTACCAGAGTGCACTAGTCTATCTAGCACAATTTGAGTGAAAGTGGATACAATAGTTGTGTTGTTATGTTTGGATATAATAGATGCATTCATAGTTTAGATATAACAGTAATTGTGTTCATATATTTAGATATACTCCATGACTGTGTATGTTCAGTTGGAAATAAACTTATCTGATCAGATTCAGGTGGAGCACTAATCCATGACTGTGTATGTTCAGCAAGATGTTTTTTGGTCCTTCTTTCCTGAAAAGAAAATACTCTTTGTTGTGATTCTATCAATAATAAATTACTCTAGGAGTACCTTTGAAAATTTAAGATGAAACACTAGTATTCAAATTCTATAAGCAAAACCAAAGGGTAAATAAGCGATCAATCACATAAATGACTTTTGAACCAGTAACACATTAAGTTAAATGGAGTATATATTTTCAATGCAAATAAATCAGAAAAATAGTTTGTTCTTACTCCATTGCTGGAAAGAGCACATACATTGCTGAAAAAGATCTTCAAAGTTGCACTCTGGAAAGCTGTAATTGATGGGTAAGTTGTATTCTCATCTGGTAAGCAAGCAAGTAAAGTACTCCATCTGGTAATCAGCTGTAATTGATGAGTAACAGTGAATTTCAACAAGATTAGGAGTATTACATAATCAAGAGATAGGAACTGGCTAGGAAGAGGTGTACTTGAGGACAAACCATCGAGAAGATTCACGATTGGAGGTGTAAAAGGAGCAGGCTCAGTCTCTGCTGCATTGAGTGTAATACTCAAATTAAGAATGGCTGACAAACAAGGGGGGACACTGTCTTTAAATAGAAAGACAAATACTCCACCTTGTATACGCATACTGTATTACTCCACCTTGGCCAAGAGGGATAAAGTTTGATGTTGCTGGAGGGCCATTTTGTACTAGGGATGTACCAATAGATAGAATATCCATAAGAATATCTGTGCTCGCAGATGGGGTGCCACCTTAACATGAACAAGAAACAAACCTATAAACAAGACAGTTTGCACCCAAAAAAAGATAATTAAGGAAATAACACGAGGAGTATTGACGTTCAAAACACAAAACAGGTGACAAAGCATACATCACTAACCAAGATCAATGTGGTATGGTTTAAATGTGAGCCCAGGAGCACTAAACAAGATACTCGTACATTGTCTTTAATAACAATAACACCTAAACAACATTACTGAATCTATATGAAAGGGAAATACTCGTACTCCAGTCCAATGCCCAAAACTTGTAGGGGATGAATCAGTCAAGCCAATGCCCAAAAGATCCTATAGAAAATCATTGGGTGCTGTAGTAGGCATCCCTTGAGCTGGCCTTCCCAATCTACTTGTACTCCAGTCCAATGCCCAAAACCTGTAGGGGATGAATCAGTCAAGCCAATGCCCAAAAGATCCTGTAGAAAATCATTGGGTGCTGTAGTAGGCATCCCTTGAGCTGGCCTTCCCCTGAAGAACAAGAAACATATTGAAGGTCACCCCGCCGTTATCTCGGCCAAATCCCCACGAAATCTCTCCCAAATCGAAGGTCGATGAATCAAAGACAACGTAGAGACAAACGCAAAAATTACCTCTTCGATTAGAGCCCGAGAAAGAAGGATCCAACAAAAAAACGCCTCCTTTACCGTCACGATTTCGTCCAGCCGTGGTAGATCTGCACCCAGATTTCGTCAAGCAAAATCTGGCCACCATTCGCCTAGATCTGGTGGGTTTTTGTGCTCCACCGCCCAGATCCGCGCTCCTCCGGTCGCCGTCCGCCGTGTGCTCGTGTCCCAGCAAGATAATGTGCTCCACTTCCACCTCTTCTTCTCACGCAAGGGGAAAAAAGGCTCCACCCTGCAGATCTGAGGCAGCCGCTGACCTCCACCAGCGGCACCTTAGGCTCCAGTTGGGTAGGTGCCGAGAACGATGCACTCGGTGGAGCAGGGTAGCGAGGCAATTGCGAGCGGCGGAGCAAGGGAGCGAGGCGACGACCGACAGCGAATGGGGTAGAAGCGAGAGTACAGGGGCAGTTTAGGAAAAGAGAAAAGTGGAGTGAGAAGTGAGGACACAGAACGACTTATATTTTGGCAAAAGCCAAGTGCACCAGAACGACTTATAATCTGATACAGAGGGAGTATAATAAATAAAATTAAGTTTTCTAAGACACTATGTTACGACTTGGCCGGCGGCCGGGCAAAGGCAACGGCGGGGCACCGGCCCTTTGCTTCGCAGGTAGTGATCATCGGCTTGGGGCCTCCGATCAATGGTGACAGCAAGGGGGAGACTAGAGAAGAAGGGTAGGGGAATAGTAGATTGATATATTGCTTAACCAATTGCAACCATGCCTTGCGACTTACATAGGCCCTCCGGCCAACTAACTTTCCTAGATAAACTCCAACTAACTATTCTTATCTAAAAGTTGATGCTAATCCTCTGCTAATGCTGATCCTTTCCTTAACCCCCTTGGCCCATAGGCTGCTTTGCCCGCCTACTATAGGTGCGGCCCCACATAACACACTACCACCATAAGTCAACCACAGGCGCTGACATAGCAAGCAATCAGTAATTTTCACCAATAATCAATTACCCGAGTACACTCCAAACACTCTATTGAGCAAGAAGTTGAATTTTTTTCAAAAAAAAAGGGCATGTCATAATAAAACCACTACCACTATACATGATTTTGCTAGTAGTATATACTTGGCATGCATGTCGGGAAAACCTATTGATGTATGCTCCTGCTCTGAACACCCCAGCCACTAACATCAGGATCCTGAGCTAGCAATAACAAAATTACCATGGTTGATTATACAATCCAACAAATGATACAATATAAAGCAGTGAACTGGTAAAGGCAAGAGAGGAGACAGAGCAAGGCAGACACATATGTATGTCCAAAATGATGGGACTATAAACTCCTGTGTGATTCAATCAATTTAACATGATTGTAGATAAGTATTATTTGATCATGCAACTTTCCAGCAGAGATCAATTATTTCAAAGAAATAACTCTCAACCGCTCTCCATTCGTAATAACTTCGTATAGCATACATTATACGCAGTTATACGAGGCCAATTTTTCATATTGTCAAGATTAGAAGAAAAAAAAATGGATACAATTTGCTGCAATACACACATACCTTCGTTGTTAGCAGCGGGAATTGAGGAAGGCTCATTTGTGGTTGGAGCCGGCTTGATTCGTTCAAGCTACCTCAACGTGGAGTAGGGGAGACCGGCAAGTCTCCGAGACCACGGGAAAACATCGCTTGTCTACTTGTGTGGTTATCTCTTGATTTCTTTACCTTGTGCATTTACATTCCTATAGTTTGCTCTAAATTGTGTTTCAATCGTTTATCTCCGTAGAGAAGTAATCTAGTCTAATTTAATTTATTGGTACACAAGTGAAACTTAGTCCTTGAACTATTAATTTGTGCAAAATTGCCCTATTGCTATTATTTGTGCTTAATCAACTCAAACTAACAAAGAAAATTTAAAAACCTCCTATTCACCCCCCTCTAGTCGGTTATCCTAGATCCTACAATTGGGACTCTATTTATCTTTATTAATTGTTCAACAAATGTTTTTACAGCACTTTAATTAGTTTTGACTAGAGTAGGTGTTTATGCAAAATAAGCATCATGTTCTTGTTATACCCGTGCATTCATATATAAGGATTCTTGCCGGGTAGCCGTGTGCTCATTATACAAATCCACAGATATATTTGTTCAGGAGAAGACTCGGTTTCGGTTTGCCCGCAGGATCAGGAGGATTCTGTTCCGGACTTTGCTGAACACTAGCTGTCGTTCGAATGGCTGGATAGGGAGCATCGTCATATTTATTCTTCCGCATATCATTTGAACTTCCGCTACTCTGAATATTACTATATGGATTTATGCAAACTATTGTAATAAGTGGTTGTGATATAATTACTATAATTACTTTTGCACTGTTATAATAATTTCATAGTTATGATGATTGTGTTGTGATGCTCGACCTAAGTCGCTCGCGAGCTGCTAGCATTGATTACTAGGACTAGCAATGGATCATGGGTAGATCACGGTGAAGCTAGGGTTGTGACAATAATACGAACTCGAACACGTAATATCAGCATGATGTCAGCATGAAACATTAGAAAGATAGCTCCAAAGTTTGGAAAATATAGCGATGAATCTTAACAAATATATATGTGATTTGAACCCATTTTTCACACTTTAAATGTTTTTCAATTTTTTGAATTTTGAATTTTGAATTTACACTTGAATTCGTATTTTAAATTTTGAATTTTTGAATTTTGAATTTCGAAAATACAAAGTTTGAAAAATGGGTTCTTTAGGATTTCATATGAATTTTAAAACTTGTTTCGTGTAAATTGGATATGGTATGAAATATTAAACTTCCAATTTTTGAATTTTGAATTTTGAATTTACACGAAAATTGGAAGTTTAACATTTCATACCATATCGAATTTACACGAAATTTTTTTTAAAATTCATGTTAAATCCTAAAGAACCCATTTTTCAAACTTTGAATTTTCGAAGTTCAAAATTCAATAATTCAAAATTTAAAATACAAATTCAAGTGTAAATTCAAAATTCGAAAAAATTTAAAAAAATTGAAAGTGTGAAAAATGGGTTATTTAGGATTTAACATGAATTTTAAAATTTGTTTCGTGTAAATTGGATATGGTATGAAGTGTTAATAGATATAAGAAATTCAAAATCTGAAAAGTTACTGTAGCTACGGTGCTGTCGCGCGATGGATTATCGATAGGTGTCTGCACCCTCCTCTTAGCGAGCTGTCGAGCCCCGAAAGTGCGACCGGGACCCGGTCGCTAATTCAAAGTGCGACCGGGGTCTATTTTTGTCTAATTTTCAATACGCCATATAATTTTGTATAAACGAATAAAAATAAATATAAAAAAAATAAATTTTCAAACCATACCATTGTCCACTCTACGACCCTTAAAAAGAAAAAGAAATTACACAGTAGCTCGGGGAGCGATCCTCATTTAATGAACGTATTTATTTACACGGTTTCCCTAGAAACATTATAGCAATATTAGATGGTATGTGTCTACTTAGAGCATGCGCGTTTGGGCGTTGCGTATTGTTGCGTTGCGTTTCGGCCGGCCGCGAGTGCGCGCGCCGCGCGTTCAAACGCGCTGAACGCAACGCGACGCAACGCAACAATACGCGGTAGCGAACAAGGCCTTAGTGTCCATTAACTACTGAGGAGGCTGCCGTCTCACTATTAAAAGCTCACATGGCTAGGCAGGTGTGCAATAGTTTGAAGGATAACGTTCACTTAAACAAATTAGAAAAGGTTTTTTTAATAAAACGGTCTCACTTTGATTATTTTTTAAAAAATAAATAAGTTCATTTTACATACCTGAACTATCAACAAAGTCTACTTAACCCCAAACTATAAAATGGTCTATTTCACATATCTTAACTATGAAAACCAAAGAAAACATTAACATATGATGGTCTTAAAGGTGGTTTTGTCATTTATAATTTGAATAACTTCATTGTACACTTTTTAATTTTTTTTCAAGCAACAATAAAACATATACCACAATTGGACCCACTTCTAAATTAATTTTTAAAAATATGATTGAAAAATATCCATTCATTTATATTTTTTTGATGTTTAGAAGGTTCATTGGACTTATTTTGAATTTTATTATTTGAGGTTGTAAATTGGTTTTAATTAAATTTAAAATAGCAAAACCAGCTTAAAAACCACCATATGTTGATGTTTGTTTTGGTTTTGATAGTTGAGATATGTAAAATAGACCATTTTATAGTTTGGATGGTTAAGTGGACTTTGTTGATACTTTAGATATTGAAAATGTATTTTTCCTTTTAAAAAAGCATTCATTTTAGAGGAAAAAAAAGAAATGGTCACCAAGGTCTAGAAAATCCCACAAACTATGATTTGGTCGACTAGGCCATGTCAGCAAAACCGATGCTATGTGGCAGGCAAGCTAGCAAAACCGCTAGATAAAACCGTCTTGTGATGTGTTTTGACTTTTTTACAAATGGGGATTTAAATAGACCAAAACATAGTGTATGGGTTTTCTAATCATTCATGATAGCTTTTTTTTTTTGAGTCAAATCATTCATGATAGCTTAGGAACATGAAATGGACTTTTTTGTTAATTATTTAAGAGGCCTGAATTAAAATGTTAAAAAAAATTGTTTACACTCCAAACCCAAAATTTGGAAATTTTAAATTACATAAATGAATATCAGAATTTCAAAACTAAAAGTTTTGGGGTTCAAAATTTCACAATCGACAATATTTTTATCTTTCATTTTTTAAAAAAATCGGTTTCGATTCTCTAAAACATATGAAAAGAATAAAATTAATGCGGCGTTACCGGTTCATAATTTGTCAACGCTTGGAATGTTCCCCATAGAAACGAGGATATTCATGCAGTATCTGTCTATCTGATACGAGGAATGCTTATCCTCTCGTTCGCAACATTCCACTCGTGGATTGGATTGCTCGATGCTCACGACGCCCTGCATTTTCACGGGATCATGTCGGGTCGAGGGGCAGCCTCAAACCGTGTGCTCTGCTCTCCTAGCACTGATCAGTGAGTAGTGACCAGTACATGCTTTGCCGCCACAGCACTAGTGCGCCCGTGCCAGTGCAAGCTCACCAACCTTGGCGCACTCGGATCCTCACGCCCACACGCAGGAAACGAAACCAGAAACGGCAACAATGGCGGCGGCGGCGGCGATGGCCTTGATGGCGGCGGTTGTTCGGGGCCGTGTTTCACGGCGTATAGCGGCCAGGGATTTGAATTTCGATATTGAAAAAATTTTGGCGCCCGACGAAATATCTGAAATTTCACCGAAATAAAAATAGAGAATTTGAATTTTCAAAAAAAGTGTTGTACCTAGGACTTAACCATGCACCTTGTTCTTGTTACAATAGGCATTGCCCCCTAGGTTACAAGAGGGTTTTATAAAGAAACAGGTTATGCCTTCTTTTTTATGTGTAAGCCTTAAATCTGATCAAACCTTTTGAATTCAAAATTTTCGTTTTCGTTTCGGTTGCTGGCGAAAAATCTAGAATTCCCGAAATTTTACTTAAATTTTGTCGGAAAAAAAATCCTATGGCGGCTTTTCTCATCATGTCTACCGCCGGCACCGGTGGAATTTGTTGTACTATTGTCTATAAGTAAAGTTATATGAATTTGCTAGATCTCAATCAAATGAAAGTTCAATATCTCTTAGCCAATTTTCTCACTAACCTGTGTTGTCTCCTTTCTCCTCTTCGGCCGCCACTGCCTCTTATCTTCTTCTGCCGGCGCCGGTGGAATTTGTTATGCTATCGTCTAAGTAAAGTTACATGAATTTGCTAGATCTCAGTCGAATGAAGGTTCAATATCTCCCAGTCAATTTTCTCACTAACCAGTGTTGTCGTCATCTTTCTCCTCTTTGGCCGCCACCACCACTATCTTCTTTCGCCGCCACTTAGGAAACTCGGGTTAGGGTTAGGATTTGGGATGGGGTGGGGTTCCTAGTACCCTGGGTGTAGAGGGAGGCTGGGTGAGCGGCGATATGGCGGTGGGGTTGGGCGAAAGCGAGGGCGGCGACGAGGGGGTGAAGACGGTTGGGGCGACAGAGGAAGGTGGATCGGTGTCAGAGAGGAGAGGTTAGGGTGGGCGAGGAGTTACGATAGCAGGGGCTAGGGGAGCAAGGTTGGCCGCTGGCGGTGGAGGCGGGGGAGGAGGAGGCGGTGGCAATGTAGAGGAGAGAGAGGAGATGAATCGGGAGGTAGGGGAGAGAGGAGGAAAAGAGATGAGTGAAGAGTTCTGAGCCGTTGGATTGAGATCTAACAGTTGAGAAAACCAACCGTGGGAAATAACTCTCCTAACCGATCTACGTGAAAACGATAGCAGCTACTTCCACAGTTCCACCAATTTTGCATCAACAGTTCAAGATGAACACATATTTCATCGGCGTTCTTCCACCGCCGGCGCCTCCTCCATTCCTCCCCCCTTCCCTCCTCCGCCTTCTCCATTGCTACTGCTAGTGCTACGCGTTCCCACCACCTCCCCCGCGGCCGTCTCCGCCTTAAACCTCGCGTAGATGTCCCCCGCGTAGAATTCCCGCGTCCTCCACGCCAGCGCCGCCGTCACCGCCGCCGCGCCCACCGTCACCGCCGCTATCACCAAGAACGACTCCCTGTAGCACCGCTCACCGACGCAGGTCACAGCCTTCCCCGCCGCCGCGGCCACCGCGCCCTGCCGCGCAGCCTCGCCGTCGTACATGCGGCCGGCGACGCGGACGTTGAGGATGTACGACCCGACGGGGCTCGCCGTGCCGCACAAGTTGTACAGCGTCGAGTAGTACTTCAGCCCGAACAGCTCCGACACGCTCGCCAGGATCAGCGGCTGCGCCGCGCCGAAGCAGAAGCCGATGACCACAGACGCCGCGTACAGCGACCCCGGCACGGCGAGCGCCACCAGCAGGTGTCCCGGCACCGCGAGGAGGAGGACGGCGGCGAGTATGAGCGGCCGCGGCAGGCGGTGGCGGGAGAGGAGCGCCTCCGAGGCGAAGCCGGCGGCGACGCGGCCGAGGTAGTTCCAGATGCTGATGAGGGAGACAAAGGTGGCGACGCTGCGCCGCGGGTACCCCAGCGACTCGCCGATCTGCCCCATGTTGTCGATGGCCGTGAGCGTGCCGCCGAGGCCGAACACCGTCGCCGTGAACAGCAGCATCATGTCCACGCTCACCAGCGCCTGCAGGATCGTGTAGTCCTCGCCGCGCGCCGGCGGCCTCAGCATGCGCACCAGTTTCGAGCCCGCCGCCGCCGCCGGTGGTGTCGCCGGCTTCGCCGCCGCGGTCACCATGGACAGCGGCGGAGCGTCGGGCTGCGCGGCGGGCGTGGTTCTGAACAGCGCGGCCTCCTCGCGCAGGACGACGACGAAGGGGATGTTGGCTTTGAGCACCCACTTGCTCAAGAAACAACCCTCAGCTCACTGGTATAAACACACACACAGGAATACTTGAGCTTAGCACAGGAAGAACACACAGGAACTTGCGGCACACACACCTCGTGCCTTTTCTCTTTTTCCTTAATACGTAACTCTGTTTACAGATGCTTTTATAGACTTACACGCACGCACTACCTGCGTACACCCAACTGCCACGATCTGCACGATGCAACTCCATACGCGTATGCGCCCACGCACCTCTGCTGCATGCACTCCTGAAGACTCGGCCGCATCACACCTCGCAGCCACGCGCTTCCCTGCTTTGCATGCACCCCGGAGATTCAGGCTTCACAACGGCAGCTAGCTTCCCACGAGACTCACAGGTTTACAGTGCATGCATGTAGCTAGCTAATGCAACTACTAATGACTCCACTAATCAACCTACATGCCGTCTTACTAACTTTTTCATTGACTTAATTAAAATGCAGTTTAATAGAAAACATGAACAATAAAACAACTAGATTAAATCCTAACAGGGGAGGAGGAGCATCGCGAGCACGACGGCGGCGCTGACACCGTACTCGGCGCGGGTGAACCGGAATCTCTTCTGGAGGACGATGGCGACCATGAGGTACGCGGCGAGCGCGAGCGACGCATAGAGGAAGCCGCAGAAGGCGCGGTACTCGCGGCGCGCCGCCGCCGGCGAGCGCGGCGCGTGTATGATCCGAATGGTCCCGAGGAAGGCGACGGAGATGACCGCCGGGAGCCAGCCGACGAGCAGGATGAGCGGCCTTGCGTCGCCGCCGGCTCCGGCGCCGGCGCCGTAGAAGGCGAGGTAGAGCTGGGTGAAGATGGCGCCACTGAGGCCGACGAAGCCCTTGAGCAGGCCGAGCATGACGCCGCGGCTCTCCGGGAAGTTCTTGACGCAGGTGACGAGCGCGCCGGTGTTGGCGAATGCCTGGGAGTTGGCGCCGACGGCGATGTACAGGCAGACGAGCCAAAGCGGCGGCGCTGACCGGACGTGGCCGGTGACGGAGAGGTAGAGCATGAGGTAGCCCCCGAGGTTCATGGCAGCGCCGACGGCGAGGACGAGCCATGGCGGGGTGACTTCGGCGACGAGGCCGGCGTGGATGCCGACGTTGGCGCCGACGTCCTTGAAGAAGCCGACGGTGTTGAGCTGCTCCTGGGTGTACCCCAGCGTGACCTTGATGTCCTTGGAGTAGATGGCGAAGATGTAGGTGGCGCCGGCGGCGGACATGATGAGGAAGGAGCCGTACGCCATGAACCACCGCCCCCGCACCACCTGCGCCGCCAAGGCCACCGCCGCGGTCGCCATGGCTAGCTGGTTCGCTTCCGGGAGCACTCGCTGGCTCGCCGTGCAGGGAAATGGTGGCGAGCCTAGCTGTTGCTTGTTGGCTCGTTGGTACTTGCGGTGGTTATGGTTAAGTGGCTAAAGTCGTACTTATAAATTGATCATAGGGATAATTTTTATGTATGTCGCTGAACATTTTGCTAGTTCCATGCGGACATCAAATTTTCACTCTTTCTGGCATGTCATCTCATTTCCAACTTTTTCTTTTACGCCATTGTTGAATGTTTACCATTCAAACTATGATGAAGTTGTAGAAATATTATTATGCCCCATGCTCTTTGGTCATGTTTTGAGCCATGTTTGCATAATACGAAATTGAAATCGCTGATCCGAACGAATCATTTTGTTTTCCTCACTAAAATCTCCTCGCCCACGAAATTTTACATTTTACAATTGTTTACGATTTTACTTTTGTCTTTTTGAGAATCAATATAATTGGACTCCACAAATGCCTAAAACAAGGATTTTCCTAAAATCAAAATAAATAGCAAAAACTGATGGGCGGTGAGATTTAAATGTGATTAACAAAAAAGAGATCCAAATCGACAATTTTGGTCTTGATTTTTTTTAAATATGGTGAAAAACACGCAAACTTTGCAAAGCATCAAAGCAAAACGGGAAAATCTATCAGCATGCATGAAGTAGATTAATTAGAAAAGCAAACGTGCCCAAAAAATATGACGTATTAGATTTGTTCTAAATCAAAGTTTTAAAAAATTATCCATGTTTTTTTTAAGGATAAAGACTGGATATATAAAAATCATATATTTATATTCAGCTTGAAAAACACATAATATATTTTTTGGATTTCACGAATAATTTTCGATGGTAGTTAATAGTCAAAGGTGCATTTTTGAAGCCCTTGCCAATATCCAAAGCATTATGTTTCCATGAAATGGAGGGAGAACCTTTTATCCATGAACTAGCTCTCAACTTTTGTTAGATAATGGAATATAATTTTGGTCTCTACATCATAGATAAGCATGTTAGGATATGCGCCAATGCAAGATTACGAACGACACCAGGAGACACGATGTTTGGTAACGCAATTCAGATTTCACCTACATCTGCGGGGCTTTGATTATGGGAGCTTCTCCTCAAACCATAATACCGCAGCATACCGACTGACCAGGTCACGACCACATGCCGGCCGCTGACCTCCTCTTGCCTATGCTACTATTATGAAGTCGTTCACCTGGTTACACCAAGGCTGCCTAGCTTTATATAGAGGAGGTTGACTACGTGTTTATGTAGGTGGAATCCGATCTTGTAAATCGGGTGCCGACATTACACCAAGACTGCCTCTCTTTATATAGTGGAAGCCTGGTTGGAGTCCGACTCTAACTCTAAACCAGCCCTGCATATTGTGTGCTCGAATTCCTGCTTTATCATTGTCCTTTTGTAGCAATTAATGTCCAACTAGCTGCACAGCGCGCCCATGGAGCGCCCGCGAGCACAGCACGGGCGCGCCGAGCAAGCCACGCGCTCGCGCGCCGCGAGAAAAAGCCGGCCGCATGGTTGCAAACGCGCGTGCGTGAAGGAAAGACCAAAAAAAAGGCGCGGGCGGGATTCGAGCCGCGGCGGACGGAGCGAAAGCTTGCCCAGCTAGCCAACCGAGCGATGCGCCCGCCGTGTTAGCTCGTGGGCGTGAGAAATTATTTTATACATACGAATGGAACAGACGGTCAGATCTGTCCGGCTCGCGCGATCGGACGGCCGTCGCGACGCCGGGCGGGGAGGCGGGCCACGTGGCAAGCCCAGCGACGGAGTGGTCGAACTTGTATCTATTATTGATATTACAATCAATGAGCTTCCCTGGACCCTGAGCAATAGAAATTTTTATTTTTACCAAATACATCATCATGTCGGTGAAGCGAAATAGATTAAAATATGAGAAATTCTTGGGGACGGGATCGGCCCACCTCGCGCGCTGTGCAGATGAGGAAGAAAGGAGGAGGAAGGAGGAAGAAGGAGGGAGGAGGAGGAAGAAGGCCTACCTTGTCGCCGTCGACCTCGCCGTCGCCGCCGTCGACCACGCTGTCGGTCGTTCGGGTTAGGGTTCGAGGTGGGGTTTGGGTTTAGATTTGGGCCGGGGAAGGTGGCGGCATGGCCATGGGTGGGGTTCCCCGGGGGCGGCGGTGGAGGCGGCGGTGGCGTAGCCGGAGCTGGGGGAAGGGGTGAAGGCGGTCGGCCGGTGGTGGAGGGGGGACCGCCCCTCACCCCCTCAGGTTAGGGTGGACGGCAACGGCGATGGCGCGATGGCAGGAGGCTGGGGCGGCGGAGCGGCTAGCGGCGAGGGCGCCGTCGGCCGGGGCGAAGGAAGGAGGCGGCGGGGGCGGCAGAGGTGCGCGAAGCACCGCCGGGGCGGAGGAAGGAGGCGGCGGGAGAAGGGAAGCGTGTGAGAGAGCGAGTGAGTGAGGGGCGCGGGGGACACGTGGCACGTGGGGGATGATCCCGTCGACCGACGGGATCCCGTCTGCTAGTCCCTCCCTTAAAATAAAGCTGTTGTGTCCAAAAGGATTTGTAATATGTGACTAGATATACAAACTCCTACCATAGGAATAAACTAAAAAAATAGACAATATTTTCCTGAAGCATCAAAACAGATCATCTTCGTCCTCCAAACTATTGAAATGGGCACCAAAGGATTAAGTGGGTCCATTGACTCGATTGAGAGAGGTTTAACCAAAGTGTTATAAATATTTTTACATGAAAACTAAATTGTATATTTAATTATCATAGAAAATCTTTACATAGTTTTCTAGTCTCTTCACAATTTTTTAGCATTTTCTCATATTCTTAGTAACATTAGAAAAGGCTAGAAAATTTTGAGAAATTTACATAGCGGGTAAAATAAGGAACTTTTCCTTCGGTTTGTAAAACAACTAGCCGCCTCAGTGCGCCTGTGGCGTGCCCAGCGCGGGAGGGAAAAAGACCAGCACAGGAGGAACAGGCGCGCCAGCGCGGGAGGAAAAAAGGGAAAAAAAACACGGCGGACGGCGTACGTAGGGATCGAACCGCGGACGCCTGGCTGAGAGCTGGCTCAGCTAGCCAGCAGGCCAAGGCGCCCACGGTGTTGACAACAGGGCGAAAAAATCATTTTATATGTAAAAAATAAATGGACGGCCGGATCTGCCAGACGCGCGCGATCGGACGGTCGCGAACGAACGGAGCGACTTGGGCTGTGCGGGGCAGAGAAGCGCCACGTGGCGAGGTGGAGAGGGCTCAGGTCGAACTTGTACTATTTATATATTAGGAACTCAAATATATAAGATATTTTAGATTCGTGAAATTTTTCATATAAAAAACATGTAGCACTATGGTTAATACCACAATTAACTAGTCAAAACTATCATTTAACTGATGAAGCCACTGTATACATCTTGTTATTATATATGAAGTGACCCGATTTTGGAATTCAAGAATCAAAATGGATCGGAGCCATGCTTAAGCCATACTTTAGGACCAAAACAATATTTTTTTCCTTTTTTTAAATCAGTTTGATGTGGAGTTGTGGATGCTGGATGCAAGTGGTAGGTTTGGTTTGGAAAGCCCCGTGTTTCGTGGCCTGGGCCGGGGGAACCCCGAAAGCACGCGTCAAGCAAATGACAGCAACTGTCAAGAAGCAATTGACTCTCTAATCCATCTGGTCAATCGAGCCGAGCAAACTTTTGGCCAGCTTTCCTCCGAAACCACCGTCCTAATCCAAGGATTACTCTTTACTAGCATGCTTGGTTGCATCTTTCTACGCATGGTTAAATGGACATGAGTTGAGAATAGATGATTAGGTTGTGTTCCATAAACATAAACATAAAACACTCAAGAGAGCCTGCAAGTAGGAAGGCACAAGCAATCGGCAATTCACTCCTCATGGATGTGAATGAACCTGTGACATTGATCACAACTACAGTGTATGCAATTGTTGGATCAAACTGTCTAGATTTGTACTGTGAATTAAGGAGGGCCAGTAGGCCAGTAGGCCAGTGGCAAAGCTTGTTTGGCTAGTGCATATGCCCCAACCATCCATGTGATGTCGGAGCTAGGCACAACTTGGTTTGGCTACGTGTATGTCTCATGGAGTCTGTTCTAACTGATGTAGAAACACTATATTAGAAAGCCTTCTCACAAATATAGATTTTGTCATTTCCACCGAGCATGACTCTTCATGTAGCGCGAATGTGTAGAAGGAAACCTTGGAGGCCATACTGTGATGACAAGGTGGCAAACCCTAAAATAAGACGGTAGTGGTATGATCATGTTGTGGTGGGGCATGAGGCTGACAACCTAATTAAACAAAGGGAGCAACGACAACAATCGATATTGTGCAAGGGCAACAACGCTAGGATAGTTGGATTTTCTTGTGATGGGAGAAGCCGTGGAAAAGCACGGTGATAAAGGTCTAGATTCAAACTCAACCCACTGGATCCCGAGTTCCTGACCAAATCGGGCTAGACGGGGTTTTTCTATTTTAAAATAGGGTGGGTGGAACGAGATTAGGGCATTAGTTGCTATCGGTGGGGTTTGATCAAATCTTCTTCTCACCCCAACTCGAGTATATATCCACCATATGCATTTGTATCTAGTAGCTAGCATCCGACCCACCTTTTAGCCATCCAATCCATCATGGCAGATTGGTCCGTTGTTGTTGAGCACCGACGTGGTAGACTAGTTGTTGAAAAAGGTCTCATGCACTTTTCCTCTTTGATTCAGCTTGAAATTAGATACTAAACTACAATTTGAATTTTGTTATTTTTGTCCAAGCCATATTCACTAACACTTTGTAGCCATTTCTTGGGAACTTTTAGTGGTTCTACTCAAAGATTCCAAACATATTTTTAAATATATTTTTCAGCTTTTTTTAGTCACCTTTCGAGCACCCTCAACCCTTTATATTACAAACTACCACAGATTTTCATCCCAATCAAAGAGGTTTCTGTGTTGCTGAGGAAGCCCCTAGACAAGCGCATCATTGTTGATGTCGAGGAAGTCGCCATGGTATTTGTCTGGTACTTGTGATCACCAGAGCGTTTACCTTGTTCCCACTATTATCGCTCGGTTTCCTGTGCCAAATCAACGTCCTGAGCCATCACCACTAGTTCCTTATGTTGGATCCGTACTCTAGCTCTGGCATCCCAATGAGCCAAGCAGGGAGTGGGAGTAACGAGGGTAAGTGACGCGGGAGTGTGAGTAGGGAACTCGAATCATCTAATGTACCGTCCTCTGCCTTTGTACCACTGACATGTATTCCATGGTTGAGATGGACCCACATGTCAGTGAGACAAAGGCAGATGATAGTATGGCAAGGGATATGTATTCTGGAGTAGGAGGGACAAGGGAGGCTGGAGAGTGGAGACCGCACTTGGGCCTAGGGGGAGAGCGAGTGGTGAGAGGGAGCGGGGGAGGAGACAATCGGGCGGGGTGGTTCATGCTAGAGGATGGTCAGTACTCGGTAGAATTAAGATTGGAGATTTGGAGGGAGAGGGGCTCAGTCAAGTAAGACGGACTACAGAACAAGTTCTTGATCTATGTAAGAGAAATGTATGATGTTCTTCACCTTGCTTCTAGTAGAAGCGTAAGGTGTATCGAGGGAGCTAAGTTGTAACGTTCTTTTATTTGGTTGCATGCTTTCCGTTTATGATCTAATTCGGTCCATGATAAAATGAAAACTTTGTTTTCTAAGAGGAAGAAGTCCAATTTACCTCCCTTAACTATTGCAGAAGTTCATTTTTCCTCCCTCAACTCATTTGTGGCCGTTCGATGCAAGATTGGACGGCCAGATCTCACCCATTTAATACCGAGGGAAAAAAAGTGGACTTTTTCAATAGTTGAGAGAGGCAATGTGGACTTCTTTCTTTCTAAGATTATCTCCGGGCATGGATAGATGGAAGGAGTCAAGGAGAACACACATGGCCCCCTAACACAGCAGGCCCAGTAACTATATTGCTCATTTGCAGCTTGGCCAAGGCCCAATTCTCTGTCCAGATGCAGTTGCTAACAGTACTCCCTACCTTTTATGCTACGTACACTAGTTGACTACCCACAATTACCCATGCACATTCGTGTCAGATCAGATCTCATGGAAAAGCCAGAAGCGATTACCACATCGTTGCCTTTTTACCCATCTTCCTGTCAATTTGCACTACCCGTTTAGCTAGTTAATGTCCATGCAACGGGAAGGTGGAAAGGAACCATCACAGGCATGTGGGCCCACGTCTTGGGGCAGGTTGTGGGCCCATGTCCTTCTGGGCCAAAGGCCCAGCTACAGTTACTCCTGTCTGTAACTTTTTCCCAGTTATTGCCAGCAGCGTGCCCAACAGCTTCAGACATGGACATGTGGGCCACCGTCTCATCATGTCCCAGGAAACCGTTTGTTTTAGCTTGTATGATTTGGATTTGGTACATGTACATGTACCCCTCTGAAATTACTACGATGCCCAGCTGCCCACTGCCGCTTTCTACTACTCCAGCAGGAGCAGCTGCTGCCTCTGCATCTTGTGTGCAGCAGGCACCATTTCCTTCTCTCCTCCATCATTCTGTCCTGCACCACCCTCATTTTTTTTGTTTCTTACTGAATTTTCCCCGAGAAAGGTTTGATTTTGCCTGTTTGATCTTCGCATTATGACCCTACAGTGCTGGAATAGAACCTTGGCTTAACAAAAAAGTTTTAAAATACATTAAAAAATAACTTTGGGATTGAAAATACATTAAAAAATAACTGTGATTGAAATTACATTAAAAAGTAGTTTTGAGATCGTTGAGAATAACTACTAAAAGCTTAACAAAAATTATTATAAAGTGTTATGACGTAAGAAAAAATTTGATAGATTTAAGCTTTAGACCAACATCAATTCAAGACCCAACTTAGATTGACTTAGCCAATATATACATATTTTTTTTACCATTCATCTTTATTTCTCTCTTATTTTATTAAGATACTAAGACTAAGTTAAACCCCACTGATCATGTTCTTAGGAATTTTGATTTGGAGTGTCAGGGATGGAGTTCCTGAAAATTACTTTGAGGTTACACCAGATGATCAGATCACAATCCGAAGCAAGCAACATGCATGTGATGGGGAGAAGAGAGTGACATCGGGGAGTTAAACAAACCTCCGTAGTATATCCTATACGACGGACTTATCATCAGACGCCTAAGAGTTATTTATCTCTCAATCGATTTTCTATACCGTTGATCAAACGTCTCTATAAAACATATAAAAGATCTAATAGTAGAATCTAGCTATGTGAAAATCGATTGAGACTTATTTAAAAATCAAGTAGCAAAACCGATATCCTATATGTGCTGTTGAAAGATACCAAAAGGTGACGGGCATTTTGATGGGCATGGCTCAGTTTTTCAAGTGGCATGGAGGAATGGAAGGGTGTCATTTTTTTTTCTTTCCCCCTTCCTGGAGCATTGTGCAAGCCTTGTTCCCGTGCTCATTGATGCGCCCTCCCCGTCCTTACTTGACTGTTTTATTTGCAATTGCAGCTAAAGGGCTTAGAAGTCTGTGTCTGAGATGCAAATGCTTTCTTTCTGGAGATCACTGAGGCTCTGGGCACAGGTTGCAGCATCGCTATGCAAGACTGAATATTTGGAGCTACTCAGACTGCTGTGTGAAGTACTGAAGCCAGGATGGTAATGTATGGACTTTCCTAAAGTGTCAAAAAAAATTTATAGTAATATGTCTCTGGTTCTAAATAGTGCCTCTAATTTTTCACTTTGGCCTCTGATGGAACCTAGCTTTCACTTTTCTTCTGTGATTTGGTTCATGTGGAATTCCAGTCAAAATGGTTAAAAAGTCCTAACCAGAGAGTGAGCAAAAAAAAGGGGGTAACGGGAAAAGGGAAAAGAAAAAGGATAGAAAAAACAAAGATCTCTCTATGTACAAAACACACGGGTTTGGTTCTGTCCCAAGAACCACTTGGGAACGAAATGCGATGAGTAGCTGCCCTTGTCCAGCTACTGTCCTACATGGTTCATCATGTATCTACAAAACTTTTTCCTTCTTGCTTGCCCTCATCATGAGTGGTGATGGTGCTTATACTCACTCAGAGCTCCAGGTGCTGCTCGTAGTAGAGCTCGCTCGTGCAAGGGGACAGGATCTCCTCCTCCAGCATTTTCAGGACGGCGCTCATGGATGGGCGGTGGCCTGGGTCTGCGTCGGTGCACATCGCGGCAATGTCCAGGATTGCCTCGACGGCCTCGACCTCCACGTCGCCGGACCTCCCATCGACAATGTCCTCCAACCGGTGCTCCCCCGTCAGCGTGTTCAGCTGAAAAAGATAGCTTTGGTCACTGTCACGGTTCATCTGGAGAGGATTATATCGGTGACAGTTGATCAGGTACTTACCCAGCCTACGATGTTCAGTCCCTTCTTGATGAAGCATGAATCAGTTGGCCTCTTTCCGGTAACTATCTCTAGCAGAAGCACTCCAAAGCTATAAACATCTGATTTCTCAGTAGCATGGCCATTTTGCAGGTATTCTGTCGATTTAAAAAAAGGTTCAAAAGTAACCCACGTTAGTATGGATTGTGAAATGCCCAATAGTATAGCAAAAATGTATGCTTTTCATTTGTTCACAACATGGAGGTATCTCAATTTGATTCTACTAACAAGTTATCAACTAGAAATAACAAAATGTTCCATTGTGAGAGCAAAAAATGTCTCTTTACAATGAGGTAAATGAACCTAATTTGTTCTCGCTCTAGTATTTTTTTAATAAAGAAACAAGATCCCACTTTTGGTAGCAAGCATTGCAATGCCAACTAGTATAGAGCATAAGTACCTGGTGCAAGGTATCCAAAGGTACCCGCTACAACTGTGGTCACATGGGCAGCATTGTCCACAAGCAGCCTTGCAAGACCAAAATCTGACACACGGGGCTCCAAGGTTCTGTCTAGAAGGATGTTGCTAGCTTTGATGTCCCTGTGGACAATCCCCGGTGAGCAATCATGGTGCAAATACGCAAGCCCACGAGCAGAGCCCAAGGCGATCTTCATTCGGGCATTCCAGTTCAATGGCTGCTCCTCTTGCGCATCTCCTGCAATCAGTAACACGCCATGTAACCCTCAGGTACACAAATAAATAAGATGGAATTGAAACATGACCATGAATATATCATATACCGAAGATGTAAGAAGAGGGTTTTACCATGAAGGTAGCAATCCAAACTGCCCAGCTCCAAGAAATCATATATGAGTAGCTTGGCTGTGGGGAGCCGGCAGTATCCTCGCAGATTGACAAGGTTAATGTGCCTGATGCTGCCCAGAATCTCAAGCTCCTTCTCAAAAGTCTTGTCCCGCCGTTCACGACTGAGATCAATCCTCTTCACTGCAAATGCAGTGCCATCATCCATCACCATCTTGTACACAGTACCAAACCCACCACAGCCAACCACATCCTCTTCATCAAGCAGCTCCAACCTTCTAATGATCTCACTTGATGAATATGGAAGGTTCCACTGGTAAGTGACAAGCTTTGCACCTAAGCCAGGACATCACGTACAACAATTAGTATACATTTAGTGAGACAGGACAGAGTGTAATGAGCAGTGGCCGTAGCTGATGTCGATTTTTTTTACCATCCGGTACAGTTTGCTTATCCATTTTTACATAGTTCCCAGCGATGCTCTTCTTCCTAGACAACAGGCAGATCCAAAGGAAGCCGAGTACTGCGATCAACGCAAGGGCCATGGTGGACATTGAACCAATCACAATGCCATTCAGAAAGTGAGAAGTTTTGTTGTTGTTGATTGGAGAAACGCCTGTTTGAAACAGAAAGAATCAGAGTTAGCCAAACATGTTGCATCAAAATTTACCAGAAAAACTTCCCAGCATAATGGAAGACTTGCCAGACGAGGAGAGGGGATCAGAATGCGGCAGCACGGCAGGAAACCCGAGGGTTCCACGGCAAGCTTTCTGGATGGGTAGCCCACAGAGCTCCAGATTTCCGACGAACCTGCATTCGCCGTTGCGCCATGTGAAGAAATGAACTAGAGCATTGAATACATGTCGTACTAGTATGGCAAATAGGTACAGCAAACCATACAAAGATATCATTCATTTATTCTTCTTACATATTATTGGCAACAACTATCCCACATCATTAAGGACACCACGCACTAAAGAAGGGAGGAAGCCAAAAGGGGCCAAAGCTGAGCTTACGAGCTGCTTTTGAAAGTTCCCAGGACACCAACATTTGGGATCTCTCCGGAGAAGAAATTGGTGGACAGATTCCTGCAATGCAGATAAGCATTTTATTAAAAAAACTAAAAATGTCCAGTGTTGCATCACATTTTCTCATTGAGTTGATATAGAGTACCAGTGCCAAGAAGATCTACACCCAAGAAAAAGAAACTTACAGAAAACGAAGGTGGGTAAGGCTTCCAATTGACGCCGGTATAGTGCCCCTCAGCAGATTGCTCGACAGGTCCCTGGGGTTCACACAAATCAGACGACAAACAGAACAATGCAGCGTAAGCAGCAAGTGAAAGATGTCATTTTTTTCTAGAACCTACAGGATTGTGAGGTGAATGAGCTCGCCAATCTGTGAAGGGATGCCTCCTTGCAGGTAGTTAGCTCTCAGGTAACTGAACACACAACCAAGCACCCACATTTTGTTTTAACAGCCTGACTAATTTTACCAAACAAATCGAATGAAGTAAACAAAATCATTGTGGCATACATTGCTCTGAGCTCGGTGCAGTTCTTGATCTCCGCAGGGATGGGACCGTGCAAGCTGTTCTGGTGCAGAGCTCTGAAGAGGGGAACGCATAAATAAGCACACGGTGCAAAAAAGGAAAATAGCAAGGCCAAAAATGGTGAAGAAATCTTACATCCTCTGCAGCTTGTCGAGCCTCCCAATGCTAGGCGAAATGATGCCCCCGAGCTGCATGAAAGGGAGATTTCTGCAGCACAAAGGGAAGACGAATCCAAGAACACATCGGGAGGCGAGCCATCAGACATTTGCTCCATTCAAATCTTGGTGCCACGAAAACCCCCCAAGATAGAGAGAGAAACGGCCATCGGCAAATGCACCAAAGGGGGGCAGGAGGAGGAAGAGATGCAGGAAGGAGCAGAGCAGGGGGTGTGAAGAACGCACATGGATTGGACCCTGAGGTCTGGGAAGGAGCAGGAGATGCCCTCCCATCCGCAGGGGTTGGGGTCGGCCGGCCTCCAGCTGGTGAGCCTCTGGGCGGTGGCGTTAAAGGCCAGCTTGAGATCAAGCAGGGCCTCGCCTGCAAGGAGGCGCGCACCAACCACTCCGGTGAGCTTCCCGATGCTGCGGCTGGAAAAGAAGCATAGGCGCGTACCGTCCGGGGAGAGCGCGATGGCGGCGGAGCAGAGGAAGAGGAGCGCGCCGATGGCGATGGCGGCGGCGCGGAGTCCCAGCACCGGCCGGCCCCCACGGCTGCTCGTCTTCGTATCGCCGTCCATCTCCTGGACCCTCGTGGGGTGGCTGGCTCTTCTTGGCTTCGTCCTGAGCTGAGCTGCTTGCTTCCCTTGTGCTCTTCCTCTTCTTGGGTTTTTGAAGGGGGGAGAGACAGTGGAGTGGAGTGGAGTACTGGAGTGTGGTGTGGGGGAGAAGGTGCCTGGCTTTAAAACTGTGGCGAGTGTCCGCGCGTGGGGAGCTCCCAGAGCGACCGGCATGTGGGGTCCAGAGTGGTGGGCCATCTCTGTCAGAGAGTGAGTAAGTGCGTGGCACGATTTCGTTTGGAAAGGACAGGAGCGAGAGGCAAGGTAAAAGAAAAAAAAATGCTTCGATCCCCTCTTCACTCCACTGGCCAGTAGCCGCTGGGCAAGTGGGCAGTGGCTTCAGCTCAGCTGGTTCCGATTCGTGCCGGGCGTCGACGCCGTACAAGCACAATGCATGTCCAGTAAATTTCAATTTAGGACAACGCAATACTAGTACTCCGTAAATAAAAGAAAAATACAAATAAATAGTAAAAGATAGGTGTAAATAGTGGTTAAATAGTGTTTAACTTATTTTAAATTAAGATTTATTAAGGATGCTCTAAATATTTCGGCTAAAACGTAAGTATTTCGAAAGATTGGTAAGAAAATTTTAAAGTGATTCTCAGTTAATCGTTGAGAATCATTTCCGGGATCAACGTTTTTAAAGAAGATGTAAGACATGATTTTTCTTGTTTGACTTAAAACTTTTTTTTTTGTTCGAGTCGTCACTGTTTACTTATGTCACTAGATGTAATCCCAGATTAGTAAAAAAAAATTTGTATACCGATTGCTATGCTAAAAATGGTATGTCGAAAATATTCAAAGTGATATAAACTTGATATCCTGGCAACCGGCAAGTAGCTGACGTGTCAATATGAAAAACTTGTCCACCTTGCTACCAGGATGGAAGATGGGGAACAGAACTGAAGTAGCCGTTGATGACAGTGGCCCCATCTGTTTACCACCACCGTTAAACTATTATTGGCTTTTCTCTAAATGTCTGCGTTGCATGTTTGTGTTAATGCAATCCTTGTTCTTTTTTATTTCCTACGATTTACCTTGATTTTTCGCTAATTAGTTTTAAAATTTGAATCAAACGGAGTAGGTGAAAAATGGAAAGCCACAAGAGTTCTTAAAAAAATATGTTCCGTTTCAACGAAAAGTGATTGGTTTCATCGGAAAATCGAGACGGGGAATCATTCGGTTTGAAGCTTCCTTTCGTGAAATCGATAGGTTTAAGCGGAAAACATTCAAAAGTTTCATATATTTTCAAATATATTCAAATTAAATTTTTTTAAAATTTTTTTATTGAGAGTTTTTCCTCTCTTTCGATGGCAATTTAGTGATTTTCCACATGAGTTCGCACTTTGCTCGCTTAACCATGTTCTTCGTTCCATCCCTGCTTCCTTCTCTAATCTCTATTTCAGTCAAAACCAAACAGTGTATGCCTATTGGTACGCTCACGAAGCAGTGCTCACCGTCTTCAATACTGTGCTCGCCATCGCAGTGCTCATCACCATTTTGCTTGTTATTGCACAAGGCTCACCACTACAACGTTCGTCGTCACTATGCTCGCCATGTGTAGAGCTCACCATTGCATAGGATTGCCATCATGCAATGCTCATTAGGGTTGGCATTCGTTGGAAACCAGTGGATGGGAGGACGAGAAAATGGTGGGAAGGGCAGGGGACGATAATGGTTAGGCCGATGACGTTTTGGTCGAGGATGGATGGAAGGGTAGGGAGGCGGTGAGGAGGGCAATGGTTGTGGGAGGGTAGAGAGGCCTTGGATGGGATGGTGGGAAGGCAGAGATAGTTACGAGATGGTGAAGGGGAGATGGTGGGGAGGGCATGGTGAAAAGTGGCAGTGAGGGGATAGTGGTGCAAGGAGACGACAACAAGGAGGACGGAGGGGAGGAGGCATAGGAGAGGCAACGGGGAGAGGAAGCGAAGGGGTGGTGGGTGCATGCCATGCGAGGTCTCATTTCTCATACCTATGTTGCTAAGGATTGTCTTGAGGTTAGTCGGGTAGGGAGAAAAGTAGAGTTATCTCAGAGTGGCCACGTGACTTCATATTATAGGAAGAAAGGTGGTGCACTTTTTCCATCCTTGCTCAATTCTTTTATCTGTGCCGGGCTGCCGGCACAATCTTTTAGAAAAAACCAACACAAATAATATGAAATTTTGTGTCGGCTTTCCCAAAAACCGAGAATGATTAGCTACTGTTGCTCCTCCCCTTACAAATTGCATGTATATACGAACCAACACTGGTATACATGTCCAAGACCTATTATGTGGTAGTGTGTCTAGGAGTTGTACCCATCGAGCTCAATTTTGCTCATAACAACTTATTCTAAAGTGCTTAGAAACAACTCACCCTGTGTATTCTTAAAGGTCAAACACTTTGAATTTTTGAGCTTGTTTCTAAGTTCTAACTAGGTGACATAGGAGTCAATAGGACGAGACAACTCCGTCAGGAAGAAGAGTTGTTTACAGGTTGTGCCATATAAAGGAAGCTTGCCTCTCTTCTTCCAACTAGTAGTATAAAGGAGGACCTCTCGCACAGACGCAAGCCCAAACCTCTTTGTAGCACAAAAATGGTTGCTCGGGCTAGCTCTATCCAGCTCGGGTGACCTTTTCCCTATACTCTTCCCTCTATAGCAATGGAAGGCTAAGCATATGGCTTTTATCCTAACGCTAGAAGACCCGAACCAGGGCAAAAAATATTGTGTGCTTCGCTCGGATCCACCATGAGCTCTCTCACCTATAAATGTCATAGTGCCGGCGCGTGAATTTTTTACTGTACTAGCTTCAATTTAATTCGAAAATAAAAAAATAATTTCCCGTTTAATAAAATTAAAAAAATAGCCGCCAGGCGCCCGTTGATTGGGCGGTATTTATGAAACGCCCGCTGGACGGGGGCATACTGATAAAACGCCCGGCCAACGGGCGCTTTATATTAAACGCCCGACCAACGGGCGCTTTATATAAAACGCCCGGCCAGTGGGCGCTATTTAAATAGCGCCCGACCAATAGGCGTTCTTTGGGCCTCTCAAGTTGTTTTTTCCTAATCGGATTCCTGCCTGCCATGTGCTTTCACTTCGGATTCCTGCAGATGAACTATTGCACCATCACTTCCTGCCTGCTGTCACTTCGGATTCCAGCTACATGCTCACACTGCTGCTGCATCACTTCCTGCCAGCCATATATTAAGTCTCACTTTGGATTCCTACAGGTGTTCGCACTGCTGCGCCATCACTTCCTGCCTGCCACACTAGCTAGTAGATATTTGTCGTAACGCGTTTTGATAATAAATTGCTCATTAGGGATGAATTAATTAGATAATTTTTGATAATTTAATTGACACACGGTCGGCTATAAAAAGGGAAGCAGCAGGTAAAACGACACTTTGTTTTTTTCTGACTTCGATCGGAATACAAGTACGCGTGCGTTTAAGGAAGTTGATCTGAAAAATGACATGGACAAATGCACCACCGAGTACTGCATGAATGGTTTTGTACGAAGTCTGGGTCTTCGATGTGCTCGTACTCCCTCCGAAATTTATTTCGCCTGTAGCGCACTAGTTCGTTCGGACTGTCAGGGTAGTGACATCCACAAAGGCATGTATAATTGGTGCATGGGGGGTTCACCTCAAATTGTGGGTCAAGAACTAATCATGTTCGCTCCCACTCTCTCTCTTGCACACTCAGTAGACCATTTACTCGATGTTGTAACTGTTCTATTCTTCCGTGTAGATAGTCTATGTATGTAGATATAGCCATGGGGTATGGATCATCCATCCATTTTCCTGACACCAGAAGACCCGAACCAGGGCAAAAAAAATATTGTGTCGTTCGCTCGGATCCACCATGAGCTCTCTCACCTATAAATGTCCTAGTGCCGGCGCGTACAAATGGGCTTTCAACTCAGCCTGAACAACCGGTCTGCAGTGTCTGCCGGTGCACTGCGGCAATGCTCAATGGCCCATGAGCCCATCGTGACAGCACGGGAGGAAGGCCCTAGCTAACAAAGTAACAAGGCTGGTTATAGGCTGCTTTGTGCCTCACATGTTCAGCAAATAGCCCATCAGCCCATTAGGCACCACCGCATCGGTGCATCACGTGCTGCTATTGGGCTATTAGCCATCGGTGCTACACTGCTACACTGCTATTAGTCGGTGCATTACGCGTGTGTGTTTGTCCTTCTTGTCTTATCTTATTTTTTAGTTATGAATATTTTTCTTTCGATAATCTTTAAGTGCGTCGATATCTACTTCGGTGTCTTGAATTCTTGATCATGACATTTTTGTGTTTTTCTACATAGACATTCTATTTTTATCCTTATATGATATCTCCTCAAAGAATCTAACAATATACTAATGCTACTTTTCATATGATGGAATGATAATACACCTATTTATTAAGTCTAAATATTTAAATATACACGGGCGCCATTGGCGTGCTAACATTCCTAGTACTGTTAATGACCCAAGCGCCCAAAAGTAGGGATGGCAGAAAAACCCATGGGTATGGGTACCCTTGGGTACCCGACCCGATGGGCATGGATATGGGTTGCAACCTATACCCATAGGTATTTCGGGTTCGGGTACCTGAATGGGTCAGGTTCGGGGACGGATATAATTATGTACCCATGGGTAACCGGTGGGTAACCCGAATTCTGATATGTGGGCCACATATACATATATATCAGTATGTCAACAGGCAGACAGACAGGCTTACAGCCCCACCCACGGCCCATGCTCCCACGGCCCAGTGGCCCACCGCCCCAATCCCCCATTCCCTAAAACCCTAGGAGCAACCGAGCAAGCAGCCAAGCAGCATGCACAGCCGCCTAGCAGCCTACGTCCTGCAGTCACGCCCTTCCC